>JAAGAY010144794.1:13560-29873 GCA_011801015.1 Ardeotis arabs | reverse complement strand
AAAAAAAAAAAAAAAAAAAAAAAAAAAAAAAAAAAACCAACCACCAGAAAGGCTCAAGACACATTAAAGAAACACAAAAGCAACTAGTCTAAAAACACTTTCAAGGGACAAATTTCCCTTTCAATATACAGAATCCTTCAAAGACTCTCACTAGTAGGATTCCCATAGCCAGTCTATCACCACAGGCTCACCAGTTGCCATGACTTTAGGAAGTGCCAATATTTAACAGCAGTTTGGACAGACATCCAGAAGATTCTCAGGCCAATTAGGTTAGAAACCTTTGTGTAAATTACAAACTCTGAGTCAATATACTTGTACACTTACTAATCATGACTGACACAAGCAAATAGACTTGGCTTTTCTTCACATGAATTCCCACGCTGTACAAATATGGTTCACCATGCCCACACCCACACCAGGGTATTCACTACTCTTTACACATCAAGAGTTCAAATTGTCCCATCTCCTCCACGGAGGAGAAACAAGACTTGCGTGACCAGTCATACAGCACGGAGAGTCAAAGACCACAATCCTCAAGCTGAAATGTTACTGTCTAAAATCAGTCAACCTCACACCCCAAACCTCAACACTTCCTTTCCCTGATGAATAATTTCCCTATAGGCATTTGTACTAGTCTTTGTTACACGATTGTAAATCTGGTCAAATGACCTCACTGATAATGGTAAGAATATTCTGGCAACAACGTTTTTAAAGGTCTATCCCTAACACCAATGAACTTTAAATTAAATCTGGAAGGTTAGGGACATTCTTGTTTCCATGAGGTAATGAGTTATTTTGTAGCTGCCTATGTTTCATGTACTTTCGATAACCTGAAGCTATGTCTGTGTAAATGGAGCATATCTGTCCTGTCCAGACATCAGCAGTCATTAACATCTTGTGTTCAAAAGGTTATTCTCCAAACGACCCTATTTTGATTTCTGAAAGAGAATCTAATGGAAACTTCTATCACTTTAGTAACTTACGTTATGCTTTCCCTTGGCAATATCAATTGAAAGAAGAAAGTAGGAGCTGGGAAGCCTGGAGTTCCACACCAATTTTAATGTCATTTTGTGATCCTTCACCTCAATTTCCACACTTTCCACATGAGCATACCCATTCAGTTAGATCAAGTAAATGACAACATCACTGAAATGTTGCAAAACACAGAAGGATATAGAGATAATTTCTCTTTTGTAGTTTAATCTAATACTCCATGGATGCCTACTAATGAAAAGAAAAAGGAAGTTGTCCCTCTGTGATACATAATTATCATTGGTTCACTTGCAGTTCAAGATCACGAGAAGACAGTTGCTTGTGTCTTCATGAAACGGAAAACACTGGCCAACTGGTTGCTTATGAGGTGTCCCTGGAGTTTGTCTCCAGGCTTCTAATAATTTAGGACCTTATAACCTGAGATATCATCCCCTAAGGACATAGGCAGGAGTGACACAGATACTCTAGAATTTGTTTCCAGCTGTATCTTCTCAAACCCAGACTTTCTCACCTTCTGAACACACTGCAAAATGTCAGCAATGGGCACTGACACTTCAAAGTTCTCAAGCTGGTGAAACAGTGTGGTTGCTGCTGGATGAATGTTGAATACTGTGGGACTCTTGGGACTGGAGGAGAGGTGCTTCCTAGGTGGGATTCATTTTCAGAGGGAATTCCACTAAAGCAGACCATTCTCTTTTTTACTCAGACAGGAGGTGGTTAACAAACCATTTTTGTCAATCAACTCAAAATACTGGAGTCTGATAATCCAATATTCAATAGCAACAACTACAGCATACACTGTGATGATAAAAGAGTAAAAAAGAGAGGGGTGAGCTATGTTAACCACACTTTATTTCTTGTTAGTCATTCGTATCTTTTTTTTCCTTGCAATCACATTTTACAAGACAAGGGACTGGATCTTTATAAGACACCAAAGAGAGAAAAAAAACCTGCTCAATATTGCAAAACACTGGGAAGATGTACAAAAGGCAATTCAGCACAGGTAAGATATAACCAAGAATTTCCTACAGATACACATAAGCCGCTTTTTTTTTTTTTTTAAAGTAGAATCTGGAAAGTTAAATAAGGGGAAGCCTCCAAACAGTCCCGTAAAGAATTTCAGAACTATCACAAGCATATTCAAACAAGAGAATGGTCACAAGCAATTTCTCAAAGAATGATAGCAATTTCTGACGTTATTACAACTATCACGCCATTATTATGAGATAAACAGCCTAATATATTACGCTACGGTGCAGCCCAGCTCTGTGTATCATCTGGCTGTGTAACACAGCTACTTACTTACATATTCTAGACAAACAGTACTCCTATTTAGTAGCTCATTTTTTAAAAAATGTTCTCAAAGACTGTTATGTGCTGAGACCCCACCTGAGAAGCAACAGCCCAAGATCATTTTCTCAGGAAAATTCAGCGACTTGTTTAGGAACTTTGAAACAATATTCTCAACTATAATTACCAATTTTTAAAGAAAGGAAGAACAGAATAAAAAATAAATATCAGACCAATTATTTACTAGCCTAACTACAGATTATATATCCGCAAAACCTTGCGGTAGTGATTTATGACAATGTCTAATCACACACCCTGCTATCCTCTGGGAGGTACAGCATCTCCAAGAGATGCAAAAAAAACAGGTGTGTGAGGCCTCAGCTAGTCCTGTTCATGGAGTGGCATCTTGGTTTAATTGCTGATGAGAGTGGGTTTGAGCCAAGACTCCAGCTCTGACAGAAGCGCGTTCTCCTTCCCGCCAGCGCTGGCATGCGCTGGTGAGCTCTGGCAGAAAAACAGGGCAGACTGCTGGGGCCAGATCTAACCACCTCAAAGCAAGATTAGCTGGAACTGGTTTCTCAAAGCCCATGTGCACCACCAACTTGAAAGAGTTCATCCTAATGCCCTGCTGTAGGAAACAAAGCCAGTCTAGAGGAAACACCAAAATTTAACTCTTATCAGTGTTGTATTAAAAATACATCACAACGTTCACACCATGGGAGCTCCATCCTCCATTCAGGTAGATTTCCGGGCAGGTTTCCATGGTAGTTTGGAGGGTTATCGTGCTTCTACAACATCCAAGTGGCATCTGGGAGTTCCCGAGCAAGCCGGACTTTGCACAGCTAATCGCTCCCTCTGTGTGCAGTTTGTGCTTTGTAACACTAACCCAGATAGCCTGGCTAATGAGACTACAGAACTGCTTTCCAGGTCATTGGGGATTAAAAGGGTAGAGTTAGCACTGATAACAAACTGTTGCTCTACTTCATAAATTATTGTCAGCACTTGGGTATGACTAAACAGAATTGATAATTTTCTCTGTATGAAACACAATTATTTTTTTCCCCATCTGTTTTAATCAATCTCATTACATATGAATTAACAGAATATAGCTTAAGGAAATTATACCTGGTTTTGGCAAATGGGTGTTTTAATTGTATTAAAACCTTTCTATTACCTAGCATAATCTAACGCACTAAACATTTCTAAACCAAATATTTGCTATGTCAAGAGACATAACCCACCCCATTCAAATTGTCAATGCATATGCTACTTTTGACCAGCGTTAATGGAATTAATGCCACTCGTTTCAGGCAAGTCATATTCCAAAGCCCAGGTCTAATCTATGACGTACATAGATAAATAGATTTACAGAGCAATAGCTTAGATGGCACCTTGTCTTTCAAGGTTACAGGTTACGCTGCAAAGAAGCCAACTTTAAAACATCTTTACTTATATACTTATTGCAAGTGTAACATTATATATTGATCTATAGATCCATATAGCGTATAGACATGCTCACAATATCAGTAGGGACAGCTATCTATTAAATTGCATTTGCTATAAAATCTTGCCTATTTTACCACACCTTCACCTGCTAGGGATCACATCAAAGAAACGCAACAGATATTAAAAAAAATATTTTTTTTGCTTAAACGTATCATCACTTCTTTTTCAATAATTCAAATTTAAAACCAAACAGAAAAAGAATTAAAACTAAACCAAAACAAATTAGATCTAATACTCATTCTCTTAGGTAAAGTAGACTGCACCTAAAACATGTTTTATGGGAAATCATCACTTCATATATCAAATTTCTTCCTGGATTGAACAGAAGTTATTTCTTTCAGGTAAGATGATCCTATATACTGAAATGTAACACATGGACATAGCATCACCGCTATCACACTGTTCTCTGCTCCAGAATACATTGGCCTTCAATCAGTGAGCTGCTTACAAGACACAAAAAGAATGAGATGAACAAATAACTGAGATCACGCGAGTACCACATCTTGGAAAACTTTGCTATCATTTTTTCCTTTGTTAATGAACACCGGCCTGTACAGTTGTATTTTTTCCTGGACATTTGCAATATCTTAAATTAACAGAAGGAAAAGAAACTAATTTTGTGGCTTTGTATAGTGTCTTAGACGAAGGAGCTGCAACTCAATTTTCTAAACCAGTTTAAAAACAAATGTCCTTGTTAAAAATAAATAAATAAACGGGTATGTATAAGCTGAAGCCATTTTACAGGCTCTTAAAAACTGTGCTATGGGCTAGACCTCAGATTAATGTTTGTGATGCACACTGAAAACCTGTAAAGCATTTATGTAATTGCTAAGCATTATTATTTTTATTACTGTAACAGATGGAACCAATCCATCTTCGTAGATAATATCTCATAAATGATTCATTACTATTCCTTTAACCTAAAGTCCTTTGTATTTTGCAGATCCATGAGAAATAACTATCAGGAGGCTCCGTGCATAAAACGGGACGAAAACTACTTAGTCTTCCTTGCTAACATTTGGGCCTTACAAATTTTCACATTGATCCTGTTCCTCTCAGAACTTGTTACTTCTGCAAGATATTCCTCATTTTCCATTACTGGTTTTAAGATGATGTAAAAATATCACTGTAAACTGCTGGTAACCTTTATGGCTCATGGCTGCCAATAACTGCAAATACGGACTAGACAAATGCTTTTTAAGAGACACAAATGCACGACAAAGTTTTATAATGCAGCATATTCTTGGCTTCAATTGCTAACGAAAAAGAGATATGTGATCACATTGCCCATCTTCCCTTTGTCCAATAACATTTTGACCAATTTTAATCAAATCAGAAAGCCAGGTAGACATCTCTCAGATATAAGTTTCTATCAGCTTAATGAGAACTGATGGCTGGACGACAAAAGAAATACACAAATTAGTACTGTCATTGGTAAAAAGCCTTAAATGGGAGCTCATCAGTCATCTCCCATGCCTTTTGCTGCCTCTGGCCATTCAGACAGCCAGTCCAGAGTCAGACATAGCAGATGCCATCTCCTGCCCATCCTAGAGCTGACAGACCAACCACCGACAATATTCTGAATGAAGAAAAGCATCTCTAAAAGTGTATTAAAAGGCTGACACAAGCAAAGTAATCATAATATCAGTGACTGATGAATACCCTAACATTGAAAAATGAAAAAAAAAATGCTCACTTGCACAAAAAAAAAATAATTTCTTGGATTGTCAGAAGAAAAGGTGGAGAGAGAAGCTAAATGCACCATACCTAGCTAATTATTTAGAGACTGACCTTGGGAGCATTATTAGCAAAACAGTTCCCAGAGCTCTATCTGCTACCCACTGGGCTTGTTGACCTATCGAGAACACACAGGCCTCCATGGTTTCTGTGGGATTATTTGCGTTATTTGATCTGCTCTTTACACACAGCACAATGAGCCATTTTCAGTACACTTCAACGTAACTGTAAAAGCTAATGGAAAATGATGAGCCCTGATACGGTATCTGAAATCTTTGTGGGCTTTATCAATGAAAAAAAAAAAAAAATTACGTTCGTCATGTAAGCATACAGACATTGTGATTTGAATACGAACAAAAGGATCCACGTTATTCTGCTTACATGCGCGTGATGTGATAAATTAACGCGTTCTTTTTTCTGGCTGAGTGGTTTTAGAGTCAACTCCAACATCACTTCCTTATCTAGTCACACTACCTAAGGATTTGGGGTGTTTGACTGAAAATGCCATATGCGGTCTGATTTTTAAGAAGCGGTCACCATCCATCGAATGGAAGGTAAGCTTGTTAGAAGTGGACTGGAAACCTTAAACCTCAAACACCAAATACCAAGGGACCAGAAGTAGAAACCTTTGACCCCACCTGCTAATCCTTCCCACCTCACTAAGCTGTAGCAGAGGAAGTTGTGCTGGGAAAAATCATCTGCAGATATTAAACTCCCAATCTTTCAAACCTCCTGTTCAACCCACCTCTTACAAAGGTGTTTTATTTGTCACCGACGCATCCCTACCTTAGCTGAAAAAAAGTGTTTGGAGGCTGAAATAACAGAACTTTCCCACCACTGACTTTGACACCAGGTCTCTTCTAAACAGTTCACGAGAAGTTCCTATTCCCCTTGAGAAACCACATGAAAGCACTTCTTGAACAAATGGAGCTATCTCTGACTTGAAAACTACCATGAGATCTCAGACATTCTACTTGCAATGAGTTTCAAACTGATTTTGACTCACGAAAAAAGTAATTTGCCTTGAAAGTTTCTCCTTAAAAAGCTAAATTAATCTAAAAATTTCATGAAAATTCATGTAAAAACACAGTTTGCAATACCCAGAAAAAAAAAGGAGAGTCAAAAGTAGAACATCATGTTTTCTAAGCAGCTTCAAATTCCACATCAAAATGAAAAAACATGGAGCCAGATTCTCTTCTGGTCAAGGATGACAAGCGGAACGGGTAGGGAGAGCTCACAGTCTCACTGCTCGGGGTGATGATGCCCTCCTAAAAATCTTTAGCCTCAAAGCAGAGTTGACACATCCCAGTGAAAAGCAAAGACCTAAAGCCTTCATCTCTGATAGAGCTTTTCAATATTCCACCAGAATAATGGCCATTTATAAATTGCCCTTTAGAAAATAACTAATTTTCCTTTCCTTTTATCACATAAAAGATACATTCCACATAAAACCAGCCACATATTTGGTCTTTTTGCTAATATCTCTTAAATACAATGAACTACATTTTACTCCACTGTGAAGTACATTCACTTAAATGAAATGACATTGCTGTAAGCAAGAGAACAAAATCTGCTCTAATTCAAGAAAAACTCTCTAACACACACCATTTTAAAAAATCCCTTACAAGTGGAACTATATGACTTTTAACAACGTAGGGTTGGCAAGTTATTAAAATAAGTCATGCCTATGAGAACAACATGCAAGCAAAACTCCATCTTTTCCCTAGGCATATTTTCACTCGTACTCAGCTGTTCTTGCTAAGACATCAGTCGCTCTGTTGCCGCTTTGACCTCTAACAGTACAGACTAACTTTGTTATTCAGTTAATTCATTTGCTTTAACATGAGATTTTTAAATACAACTACCAGCTGTTCAACATAATGAGGTTTCATTTACAATTTTCTAAATGACCATGAAGGCAGACAGAAAAATCTCAGCTTTAAAATACACGTTATTTTATGCCAAGGGAGAGAACAGCAAGCATTCATCTGACATGACTGGCTAGGATGACATTTTTGCAGTGAAATACGTTTTCATTTCCAAACCCCCACAGCTACCCTGAATTTAATTTAACGAAGGACCACCAGGATTTCTTTCTCAAACCCAAAGCACATCACCAAAGAAAAAACTATTATGTGCAGGAAACCAATCTGTAGTGTCTCATATGTTGAAATGTTTTAAAAGGAACCAAAAGGCAAAAAAAATACAGGAAGCACAGCTTTCAAGCATGCGCCAAATGGGGGTTAGGTGCCTTGAGAAAAATAAAAGTTTGCCAATGAAGCTATCAGCAGTGCAGAGCGGTACGTGAACAACGTGCTCCTAACCCAAATGGTAAGGGACAAGTGGGTGCAAGAGGAAAACGAGTCCCAGCCCCTCTTTCTGTATCAGTGGGGAGCAGAATTGAGACTTGGAAGTCTACAATGCCCAACTGAAAGTGTTCGGCCTTGTCTTACCTTCTGGGAGCCGGGTGTGCGGAGATGGGAGTCACCAGGTCTAAAGAAGTGTTGCAACTGCCAACAGAAAGAGAAAGATGGTAATTCCATTTTGGAAGTAAATCAGGGTATGTTTTGAAACAAGAAAATAGTCTATACATAAAAAAGATATGAGATTGTAAAAGAATTCTGCAACATTTAATACAGGAAATTTTCCCCCTGCTTGGTCACATTATAGGAAGCTGAATATTTTATAACCAGGCAGCAGAGAACGGCTGAACAAATGGCAAAGCATCAAATATAGACAGGTAATAATGGGTTTGTTCTGCAGATAACCTACTCCAGAGAAAACGTGTTAAATTAGAAATGCTGAACTAGGGGGAAGTAAACAAAAGTTACTAAATTGTGCTACTCTAACACTTCCCATTCCGAGAGAACACATGAATCATAGATAAGGCTGAATATTTGTCACAGCTGTGATTTCAGCATCAAAAAGAAATAATTTTAGCCCAGATTTTAGGGGAGTTTCCAGAAAATTTGTCAGTTCAGCCAACCGGATACTAGACTACTTCATGATCTTCTGCAAGTTTAGCTTTCTTCGAGTTAGAACTCACAAAGCAACGAGCACTCACTTTCGAAACCACTGTGATGACTAACATGGTTACAAGTGTCTTGGGGTCTTCTTGGATGAGGCCGAAGTTCTCAGCACAGCAAGACGTCAAGCTAAATATTTTTAATTTGAAAAATGAAGAAACACCAGCAATACAAAAATACAAAAATGCTGAACCACTGTTTTTCCATTTTTACGATTAAAAAAATGATGCCTTTTCATTTTCTGCTCTAGTAAAGCCGTGTGTTTTTATTCTTGGCAATGACAAAACCTAAGTTCCACCCGCAGTCCTGACTCACTGACAGCGTATGGTAGGGGAAGTGGCCTAGCTTCCTAAGCCTGCATTAGAAGCTATAGCTGGCAGCAAAAATGCATCATTTATATTCCAAAAAACAATATTCTGGAGTAAACAAAGTATTTGCAAGTTCAAATTGAATTTTATAGCAGAGGAGATGTGAAACTTGGAATGTATTTAAACTCTCAAACCAAAACATTTTCTATGAAACAAAACATTGCATTCAATTCTAAGTTAATTGTTTCTACATTTTTGGTTTAGGCAGCGAACTGAAAAAATGCCGACAATTCTGATTTTTATTTTTAAAAAAAGAATTCCTGTATATTGATGTTCTTACAAACCCTGCCAAAACACAGGCATATGCATAAGTACATCCAAACTCTAACCCCCACCAGTTCAGTTAGACTTTCCATACTTATCTGAACAATTAGCTGGTAAAGAAACTTGCCTTTTCACAGACTCATGCTATCACTCAAAACTAAAAAAAATTTAAGAGGGAGATTTTAGGTTAGAGTTAAGTGACAAAAATTTTAAGAGGGAGATTTTAGGTTAGAGTTAAGTCAATCTAAAAGCCAGCCGCAACTGCAAGGTGGTGTCCTGCTGGCTCCCCTCCTTTGCTGCTCTGCTTCTCCTCTCCCAGCTTTGGAGTTTGTCTCACTTGGTGGTGAATCAGTGCAGAAAACAAGACAGCAAAGTAACTACACACACAAAAAAAAACCAGCAAGTA
Source organism: Ardeotis arabs (assembly GCA_011801015.1). Classification (NCBI taxonomy): domain Eukaryota; kingdom Metazoa; phylum Chordata; class Aves; order Otidiformes; family Otididae; genus Ardeotis; species Ardeotis arabs. The sequence continues at coordinate 20,283 of JAAGAY010144794.1, read as the reverse complement.
GTCTTCCGCCAAATTAGCTCCCTCAATCAGCTCACCACAGGGCAAACCAGCCACAGAGCTTGCACCAGGATCACACGATTAGGGGAACAGGAGAAAAAAAGATGACTCTACTTATATCTGGAGTTTTTTTATACATATTAGCTAATTTTTCATCGTCTCAGCTCTGGTGCAAGACCTTACAGCAAGTGGTAGCAGCCCTCTGTTTCGTACCTTCCGGGCTGAGCTCCCTCCTTTCAGGTACAAGTCATCTGTTCTGAAGCCCACTGACAGAAGGGAAAAAAACCTACTTAAAATTTTAAAATTTCTCAAAAGAATAAAAAGCAATTATAAGGCAGTTTATGCAGTTGTTGTATCTGAAATATAAAGGAGGCTAATATTGCTCTCCAAAGTATTATTTTAAACAGCTCATAGTTCTTTCCCCATCAGCCTCTTATTATTGCACCTTGACTGATCAGGACTTGTGCATTCAGAGAAAAAAAAAAAAAGCAGCATTTTATTGACAAAGACATCCTCCGCCTCGGATCCGTGCTGCAGGCTCTCCCTGGGCTTCGGCAGCTTGGCGGAGGCAGGGGCAAGCCCGCTTTGTGCTTCAGTCGCATTGGAATCTCAACTGGGAACGCAGGAAGACATCTCCAGCTTTGGTCCTCAAGGCAAACTGCTCAGGGAACAGGATGTGCTTTAAACATCTAATATCCCGCAGGAAGATTTTCAGGCATATCGTTGGGGATTGATCCGTCAGCTGCTTCACAGCTTGTGTTTAGCAAATACATTTTTTTTCCTGTGGAAATCCTGGCTAACAGGTTAAAAGCGAGTTTTCTATTTTTCTGTATCAACCATACAACCCACAAGTGCAACCACACAGCTAGCTAAAGCTGACCTGAGACCCCCACCCTGTTGCCTCCAGTCCTTCGTTTCATCTCCAGCTGCACCTCTTCACCACCTTCCCTGCAGCAGAGGCGAGACTGGATCAGACCCAAGAGCTCCGCTCAGGAAAGCTCAGCCTGAAGAACAGAGAGAAAAGGGGGGAAAAAAAAAAAAATTACTATTCAGCTGCATCCCTGAGCTGATCCAATGTTCGGTGCAGGACCCGCAGTCCCCATCCCAGGGAGGTGTGGGAGTGCGGTTAAGCGCAGGTGGGAGGACAGGACTGGCCCTTTCAACAGTTTCAGACGGCAGCTTCAGGGTAGAGCCAGTCGGAGACAAGTACGTTCACAGGAAATCTTCCGCCTAAAATAGGCGTTGTTCTTCTACACCTCCTACTGAACAGTGGGTACAATTCATGAATATAGACTTTTGAAAGCGTTTCAGAAGAGATCTGAGGAATGTATCAAAAAGTCCATATGGTTTTGCCAAATCAAGTATGCAGAACTGGGTAAATTTAGCCGTGTGCTTCAGATCTAAAATTTGTCTTGTTTGACCCAACTGGAAGGAACATAGTCATGAGGCACTTATACACACATCGATCTGACTAATTCTTCATCTTGGGGAGGTCAAAAATTGATGAGTAACACATTAAATAATGTGTGGAAACAAAAGGACACCTCGGTTAGCACAGAAGTGCAGTGGCATACGAAAGCAGTCCCCAGACAAGTCTAAATAATGCTATTTTCTCTAACATTTTTAGGTAGTGAAATGATAAGTGACAAGTGGTTGGCGCTTTGACAGCTGGGTCTACATTTCCAAGTTTTTCTCCTGTAACTCAGAAGTGTGAGGGCTTTGTTTTAAACGAAGGTTGAAATTCTTACAATAAGACAGTAGGTGGAGGCTCTAAGAGACATTGCACATTGTTCATTGTAAAAATCCCAGGTGTTTGTGAAAGCGGAGTGTTGAGCACATAAGGAAAGGCTTGCCAAACCTCTCAGCGCCATCACATTTCTATTTGCATTGGGACAGCTTAGCCTAGCACCATTCAGTGCCTGGAGCACTGCGGAGCGAGCTTTCAAGTTTCCCTTCCATCGCTAAAGGCCACCTCTCCACAGCCTTCGGAAGCTGGGCTCAAGGGTCAGACTCAAATTCTACAAAGTTCAAGCGGCTGAGCTTCTGCATGCATTTACTTCTAGGAGTAAATCTTCAATATAAGCTTCAAAAATTGTTCCTAAGAAACGGGGGAATGTGGATACCTACCAACACCCCTATTTCCTGGCACGCTTGCTTTCCGGCATGTGTGCCATATCAAAGAACTGGGGAGTAATCAAGCACGCAACAACAAAGTACCCCAAATTCACACAGCGATACAAGGTGCAACTAGAAAAGGTACTTCAAGCACCAATACTAATGTCAAGATAAGCATGAAAAAGGTATTTATAAAACTTGAAATGCATTGCTTTTGTAATGGGAAATACATGCAATAATATATCTACGTGCAAAAACCAACTCAAATGGAAGTATTTTGGTGATAGAACTCAGATTTATCTAGAAAAACTTTAAAGATTTAGAGTTCATTTTTTATTTGTGTTAACCCATACACAGAAACATATGATCCACGCAGACAAAATATTCTGGATGTTATTCTGAGAACAGGAAAATCCCAGAATCCAGGAACCTGCAGGTGAACTCTGGCACTGAAGGAGAAGGTGGCTTACCTTCCAAGCCTGCACTTTTACAAGCCCTTTACATATTAAAAACCACAATAACGCTTTTCAAAAATACCAGCCTATGGTTATAAAACTCTCACCACTCTGTTTCTCTCTTGAACCTTCAATTAAGCCTCCTCACTGCTTCGAAGCAGCAGCAGTCTAATGGGTTCAGAATAATTTCTTATAAATAAACTGTTCAAAACACACAGACTCACTGTGAGCTGTAGTCTTTGAACACAAGCTTCTTAAATAATCCCTTTTATTTTTATTTATTTTGGAAAATATCAGATTCTAACCCTCTCTAACCAATGCACACCACCAGTAATAAAAAACTGCATAGCTCTTGGGAATTTTTTTTCTTTTCTTGCTGTTTTTGTGATGAATGCATGTATAACCACGCAGGGCTTCCCACATGAAAAGTGTTCACAGCCACAATAGAAAGCACGAAAACGGTTTTCATCAGTAGATCTTCAAACACTTTTACAAAGCGCTATTCTTTACAAGGTGGGGAACCTGAGACTCGGGCAGATAACACAACTTACCCTAAGTCACCCAACAAGGTGTTACAAGTTGGGTTTCTGCTGCGCTAGTAGTTTGCCCTATCTGGAATAAATCCACTACGTGTTAGACCTTCAAGAATTATTTTATGGCATTAGATTACAAGTTTTCTTTGACAGGAGCGATACACACCCTCAAAACTTACACCTTGAGAAGCCAAAGGGGATAGACAGAGGCCAACACTGTGCTAAGGGGGAAGGGATAAGAGCATGATGACTACACCAACGCCTGGATCCACCTGTCCTGGTGGCTACAGCACTCTTCCCTCCAACAGGATGCAAAAATAAAGTGCTCCTGACAGAAGTGGACTATAGGACTTTGCTTCACTAGCCTGATCCTATGGTGTGAAAACTATAAATCTGCCACCACGAGTTTTAAATTGCATATCTTGCACTATAAAACATCCCCTCTTTTGTTGGGGATGCTTGAGGTCTCTGCATAATGGTCTGTAGAACCAGTATTAGATTTCTGGGCAAAGCAGGTATTCAATCTAAAACCAGTATTACTATATGTCCACACCAGCAGATGTTCATTCTGAGCCAGGTCTAACTCCGTGAAGAAGCCTCTACAGCAGAGTTCAGAGTGTTTGGCAGCTAGAAAAAGCCCTAACAGAACTATTTGTATAATTTAGCATCCTATAGTTGTGCTAGCAAGAAAATACCTGGGCTGGGTATCTACACAGACACCCATGTAAAATATCACAAATTTTTACATCTGTCTGAATCACCCTCTATTTTGGTGCTAAACAAACAGCTGGAAGATCACACTGCAGAGGAAACGCATGCGGCTGAGCATCTTTTACACCTTCACAAGCAAACCTCATCTTCCACTTTAGAGGTAAACTGTGGTTTTGAGCAGCTGAAGATTAATTCATAAAAGTTGTATTTTTATTTCCTGTTAGTAGACTGATGCTTCACTTTTTTTCTGGTAGTTTTCAAAAAAAACTTGCACTTCTGCCTGTACTGCCAATCCTTACTTAAGATTCCCGTGGCTTACTTAAGATTCCCATGGCACATTAATATAGCAGTGCAGCAAGACATTTTTGCACAGAATCGTTTGAAATATAAATTCAGTGCTCGGTTTGCTCAACATTTGTTTTCTTCACTTTTTTTTATTTGGGAAAAAAACAGATAGCTCATCATTAGCGAAGCATTCACTGCAGAATGAAATAACCAACAGTCCCTTTAATCTGTTGTTCAGAAGTCTGCAATAACTGTACCTCTATAAATAAATTTCTCCTTGCTCTTTCATATTTCTACTAGTGGCAAGAAATTCTCGACTAACTCAATAACAGACTTTAGCACTACAGTCTTGAGGTGCGCGGCAACAATGAAAGCTATTATTTTTTATTACTTGCCCGTTCCAACAAAAGAAGATGAATAAGATAATCAGATTTGCAACATCAAAGTAAACTTGGCAGATATTTAATGTAGTATCACAAGTCACGCACGGAAAACACGAAGACTACACTGCCGTAAACATTAGCTGGCATGCCTCGTATTTCTTGGTGGTCTGAGTCCACAGTTTTATATTTCAAAAGCTATGAATGGAGACAGCTTTACAGTTGCGCGTGTCCTCTTGCCTGAAAGAGCTCTTTAACCATTCTGAAAGCGGTCACTTCAACCTCTACCCACCTCCTCTTACCATCCTAACGATGCGCATTCATAGCGGTGTTTCGAACGGGAATAACCGAATATTTTCCAGTCTGAGCATACGCATCGCTCAGAGCTGAGGGATCCTTTTCATATATCTTAGTGGGTTTTGTTCAGCCAGAAGTGCACAAAGCATATATTCTAAATGACATGTCAGCTTGCAGCAATTGTTAATGTGCAGCAGTGTAATAGCCTGTGAAAATGAAAGCTCGGAAATAATTGTCCACTTTCCTTTGACACAAACCAATTCCCACTATTCAGACATTTTCAATCAAAGCCCCGGCGACAGACTGGAGCACAACGCTTAAAAATTGCTATTTCAGCAAATGGAAACCTATTTTAACTAGATGGTAGGGAATGATCACGGAAAACACAAACCCTCAGCTTTGAGAGTTCAACAGAATAATCTGCTACTTGAGATCTACTTGAACACCCGGAATCAACAGATCTGGGAACTGACCTGCTAGACCTTTGTCTTTGGGAGGATGGGAAAGGCTTCACACTATTCACATTTAAACTCTGTATCTGATTCAAAAAAAAAAAATGAAGCAAAAATTCTTAAAGCTTAATGAGGCGGATTTTTTTTCCAGCCTCGAGCAAATTTTTAACTTACTAGTGCCAAAATGAGGTAATACTCTTGGTGAAGGCCACATGAGGTACGCATTACACGTGCATCGCAGTGTAGAAGAGAGGTCTGTGAGTCCAGGCTCTCCATGTCATAGAATCACAGAATAGTTTGGGTTGGAAAGGACCTTCAAAGGCCATCCAGTCCAACGCCCCTGCAAGGAACAGGGACATCTCCAACCAGATGAGGTTGCTCAGAGCCCCGGCCAACCTGGCCTGGAATGTTTCCAGGGATGGGGCATCCACCACCTCTCTGGGCAACCTGGGACAGTGCTCCACCACCCTCAGTGTAAAAAACTTTTTCCTTATGTCCAATCTAAATCTGCCTCCCTCTGTTTTAAAACCATCACCCCTTGTCCTGTCACACCAGGCCCTGCTGACAGTTTCTCCCCATCTTTCCTGTCAGTCCCCTTTAGGCACATCTCCGGGGAGGGAGATGGCACCTGCGGCACGCACCTCCTGAGCTGCGGGGCGTCTCGCCCTTGCGCCCCAGCTGCCGCCCCGCGCTCCCTCGGCCCACTCTGCCCGCAGCGCTCGCTGCCAGGGCCAGGGCTGCTCCGTGGAGGGGCCCTGTGCGCCGAGGCCTGCGGCTCCGCTGAGGCCGGGCTGGCTTCGCAGAGGCCCCGCTCATGCACAGCCCGCTCCGTGCCGTTACCGCGCCTTCCAACCGCCCGCCATTGCCCTGGCAGCGCCCAGCCCGCGGCAGCAGCTCCCGCCAGACCCCCGGCCGGTCGCTCCGCTGCCCGCGCCCTTCCCGCCCCACGAGCCCCCCGTGCGGGAGGAGCCCCTTTGCTCTGCCCCGGGAGAGCCTCCCGCCCCGTGCGGGTGCCGAAGGGGCACACAAATGTCCCGCGCCAGGAGGAAAAACGGAGAAGCCGTTTCCCGTTCTGCCTCCCCTCGCCAACGAGCTCGGCACGGCCACGCCGACCGCGGGCAGCAAGGCCCATGGTCGCCCCCGCCAGCAAGGCAGCACCAGTGCCAGCAGCCCGGGGCCTGCGGAAGCACCTGGCTTTTTCACAGCCCGTATGGGATGCGGCGGGAAAGAGAGGGAAGAGTTCCCCGAGAAACCGCCCGGCTCGCTTGCTTCGGCTTGCGCTTTCTGAAGCGCCTTTCCCTGTCCTCTCGGAAGGCGACGCTTGGTGAAAGAACAAGATGGCGTCTCAAAGTTAAAGGAACGCCCTGGGTTAGATTTAATTAAACCAGGTTCTTCAGCGCCTAAAATCATTTTCCAAAAGGGATGCACATTGTGCAAACATTGCCCGTGATTCTCCCAGGGCATTTTCCAGACTGACAAACCAAAGTGTCTTCGTGTG
>JAAGAY010144792.1:0-47330 GCA_011801015.1 Ardeotis arabs | reverse complement strand
AAAATTTTTTTAAAAAAAAAAAAAAAAAAAAAAAAAAAAAAAAGGATAGGATTCAGATTAAGAACTACAGGCAGGGAGCTTTGGGAAGCACCCAGAAGCTGATTCCAGCAGTCAGCTGGACCTGGTCAAAAACACTCATTGAGGACAGTGATAAACACAAGGTGGGACACGCTCCTGCTAACTGGAGTTTTAAAAATAGCAACAAGTGCTCTTGTAATGGCAGTAAATCACCAAGGGCGTAGCGGCGCGAGGATGAGGTTATGTGTCAAAACTGTATTTTCTCTAATGCTTAAACGAGCCATGCTCTTCAAAGAGTTGTGCTGCGGAGGCGCTTAAACCACGGGGCAGCGCAAGCTGGTAATTATGCACTTAGGATATTGAAGCAAACTGCGATAGCGGAGCGTGCCGTGTAATTAAACTTCCACCGGAATGAGCACATAATTACTCTGCAACGAGGTGCTGTTCCTTGCAAAGCATGGAGCTGAGTTCACAGCTAAACCGCAACAATGCAAGGGGTGAGCTGAAGCCTTTTCCTTGAGCAAGGAGCCCAGTGTTTTTTCAATGGTTATTTTCCAGGAGAAAAGCTCCTGGAGTGGTTGAAATGGGGTGCTCTGGGCAGGTTGTCAGGTTTTGGCTGCCTTGTGCAAATAAAATGTTATTTAAAAGATGTGTAGATGTGGCTCTTAGGGACATGGCTTGTGGTGGACTTAGTCACATTGGGTTAACAGCTGGACTTGATCTTAAGGGTCTTTTCCAGCCTAAATGATGCCGTGATTCTAAAACCTCATGGAGCCCCAGGGGCGTTATCCTCACGCCTGGAATTCCCAAACAACACGGGGTGTGTGCAATGTACTGGACAGAAGGGTGAACTTACAGGGGGTCCCGGGGGTCCTGGCAAGCCCGGGCGGCCAGAAGTGCAGGAGCAGGCGGGAGCCACGCTGGGGCAGGTCTCCTCGTCCCTCTGAAAGGAGAGCAAGCCACAGTGGTATGAGCAGCGGTGCAGCAAGGGAGGGATGGATCACAGGTGACATTTTCAGTGTTTCAAAATTAAGTCTTTCAGTTGGAGAAAAACTGAAGTTTCCTCTACTCCACTGAGAGATTTTTGTGAACAACCGAGTGATTTATTTTTCTGAAAAATAACCAGTTTAGACAAAAAAATATGAACCAACCCTGCCTGAAATTTGCATAATATATACTGGAAGATAATTTTTCCTTGCTAAGGAACCCCACAAAGCAACTTTCTGTGTTGAGAAGAAAACTTGAAAGGAAGAACAGGGGGATGCTGTGACTCAGGGCTGAGGTGCTAGCAAAGCCGTAGAACCGTCAGGGCTGCAGTCACAGGTGATTTCATGACGGAAGGGATGTACACTGCACCAGGATCTGGAGTTTCTTTTTGAAGCAAACACAATTTTGTTCACTTCACCAAGGAAACACAGAGGTGTTATTCCCAAGAGAAGAGGAAAAAAGAAAATTGTTTCCCTCTTGAGTCTATCAAAATCTATAAAAATAAATATTGCAGTGTCACTTCAGTGCCACAGCCTTGTTCCATCATCCCCAGCTTCACGTCAATTAGCAGAGTGGTCCCTCTTGTCTTACCAGCGCAGGGAGATCACAGCATCTGTCTTCCTCTGCCCCTACGCTGCTGCACACGATCTGCAAAGACTGCAGCTGGAACTGTGGGAAAAAAGAGAGTTTGACAAGAATATTGGCACACATGGTTCATCACCAAATCTCATTACATTTAAGTGCTAAAAAAATAAAATCTTCAGTGAAGAACCCCCAGCCTGTCTCTCTCACCACGTCCTTCACAACTGATGCATCTTCCCAAGCTGATTAATAAAGGAGCACACACTGCACAAGGCCAAACCAAAATAACAAGGCAGAGATTTTTTTTCTTTCCTTGACATCATTTCTCATCTTTTTTTTCTTCCACTCCATGCATTGAACAACGAGCAAGCTGTACAGCCCAGGAGTGTGACATGCAGCATACAGATATAGATGAGCGCCGTAGATCAAGCGACATTTAAAGATATCTTGAATTAAATAAGGTGCCATGATAACCATTAATGAGACACTCTGTCTTCTCAAGGGCAGCACAGCCGTGGAAGATGTGAAGTGCTGCTGTGCTCAAACGGCAATGGGAGCAGGGACGGCACGAAGCTGTTCGTTATTTAGCTCGTTCTGTCTAGCTGAGCTGTCAGCAGGGCGAATTGGGGAGGGACAAGGAGAGCACAGATTCCTGCCTTGTTGTCCACAGGCGTGCAATCAAATTGCCATGGGATTTATTTAAGAAATAAGTAAATACTGCTTGACCACCGCTGTCCCCCGACTTGTTTTACCGCAATTCCAATATCCGCTTTTTCCCTGCTATACCCCGGACCTCTGCCTCTCTTTGCAGGCTGAAGCAGTCAGGGAGGCACGCAGGACAAACTGGTTTTACTGTTCTGCTTTGAGGCAAGGGAAGTTGTAAATAAGCTGATGCTCTGCTTTCCCCTCTACTCCCAGATCTAAAAGCAGAGCCTAGGAGTAAAAGCTTCACATAAGTCATGAATTATTTTCTACAGTCCCACTGGCATGTTGCGAGTGATGAACTTGCACCTTATTCTCCACACATTTAACGCTCCCATTTTGTGGATTAAGTATGGTAATAGGCTGCCAGGCGGTTTTGCCCTCAGGACCATGCACTGGGCTGTTGCAGGGCACGACACTGTGTCCACATTTTCCCTTATTCTCCCCCCTTGTAGGGAGCAGCCGTGAGCGATGCAGCGAGGACATACTCACAAGCTGGCACTGAGCGTTCGGGTTGGGTTTTATCTTTTTTTCAAGTATTGGCTGACACAGAGCCTCTATACTGCAGATTATTTTCCCATCATTTGCATGCAGATGGGCAAGCCCAAAGATGCTGGAGATTGAGGCGCATCCAGCCACCAACATCACTTGGTGGGGGCTGTGTGCACGACCTTCCCTTGCAGAAGCAATTCCCAAACCCTCATGTCCGCTTCAGCCTCAGCCCTGGTCCCCAGACAATGCAGCCAGCTGAAGTCACCTCCGGGACATGGTCACACCGCCGCCTCTGACCACAGAGCTCAGACAGAGGAAGGAGGCGAGGGGGAGAGACACCGTGTCAGGAAAGCTCATTAAAATTGCAGAGATCAGTGGGATCGGGACACGGTCATGCATCACAGCAACGTTTGGAGGCATTCAGGGCAAGAACGATGTGAGGCGGTCCTCCTCTCCATCTGCCCACCCCAGCCAGCTCCAGATTTAAGCCCCCTCGCTCTCCGACAGCACGTGTCCCCGGGCACTCACCGACGCAGATCCGCTCCTGGGCCCTCTGGTCCTTGTCACTTTTCCTAGCATGACGAAGCCAGCGGTGGAGATGCTGCCAACTGTGTTGATTGGTTTCTCCGCTACTTTCTTACAGTCCAGGTAGAGTTTGATCTTGAAGTGGCTCACTGCCAGGTGGACCTGGGCGGCAGGCGGAAAGAGGTGGGTTGCAGCTCCAAGATGAGATGGAGAAGTCTTTTAAAGACAGTAATGCCTTCTGCCCAGTTCCCAGACTGCTGCTGTTACTGGCGGTATGTTTTTAATTTTCAGTATGTGTGGTGTCTGCTGTGCAACACTGCACTTTTCCCTGATGTTCCCCACACCTCTCCTCAGGAGAAGCTTTTCTGGAGTATTAAACAATTTAGTTTTCAGACCTAGCTGAGCAATGAACCTGCCTACAGATACTGATAGGTCATTTGGGTGGAATACCTTTGCTCTGAGGATATAGATGGCCAAAAAGACCTCTGTTATGAGTGATAAGGTGACTTTCTTGCAAGGCTACATTTATTTTTTTTTCCTTCTTTTCAGCACTAAATGGCCAACAAAATCTCAACTGTAAAAAAAGGTTTGATTTTTCAATTTTTTTCTGATTATTAAGACCTAAAACCCCCTCAGCTTTGGAATTTCTAGGGGAAAAGGAAAGAAACCAATATGTGGAAATCGTATTTTGAACATGGGATGAACCTTCATTCTTTACAGTCATAAACTTCAGCACGTCAGATAGGTTTGCCAGTTCCCTAGCAATCTGAAACACAAAGCATTTGTATAATCACTCCTCACTTTGAACAATACACATTGATGGCACAATACTCTCAGACTGGAGTGAGATCGTGAGCCACGTTTCTCCCTCTCTCGATAAGGACCTTGTGAAAGCTCCCATAGAATATCTTCTTCACTTCCTGCTGGTCAAAGGAGACTTCCTGTAAATCAGCCTTGTAGTCGTGGTTGAAATAGGTCAAGGATTTCTTACTGGCTACAGGGAAAATAGGACAAATACCAGCTTAGAATTAAGAGAAATTGATTTCACCCACGTACTGAATAATAGTAAATAAACAGGCTTAAACATGGTGAAAGACTTCATAGATTATAATGAAATACCTCTAGACAATGCAAAAGAAAAATAATGCATAAAAATAAAGAATATGTTACACGTAGAATAAAAATGAAAATATATATTTTAATTGCACTAGGCAGTATTTAAAATGCAAGGTTGGCAGCAACCACAAAGCCTCCCAAAAATTGTTGCTATACAAGAAAAATACAAAACATTAAAACTTCCCAAGTGAATACCAAAATGAGTTCTGCTGCGCAGAAATGTGTGCAAATACCCGAGTTTAACATATTCAACAAGAAACCTTACGGTCAAGGTTGACACCAAGGAGAGGCTGGAAGTCCTCATCTGTTATTTGCCACACAGCAAAGGGCTCCTTGGGGGTGTCGGGCAGGAGGCGCAGGAGGATGCTGATGGTGTGCTCGGGCGGGATGGCAAAGAGGTGGATGTCGCTGGAACAAGACAAACCAAGCAAACGTCAGCGGCTTAGAACTGCGAGAGACAGTGGGCAACGTCCTACAGACAGGGCTCATCCATCATGTTCCTTGGGCTGGGTGGCCTGGAAAAGCTTCACCCAAGGGAGCTGAACTTGACAGACCAGGAGAGAGCCTGGCTCCTGTTCTGTGCATTGCTCTTGGGCTGTTGAAGCCTGTGCTGAGTGATGAAGCCTCAAGGGCCTTCCCCTCATGCCATGAGGGAGACCCAGGAGGAGGAGTTGGTGTCAGCCCATCACTGCCAGAGCTGCCTCTGGGAATGCCAAGACACAGCAAGTGCAGCCTTAATGCTTTTCAGAATAGAGCACAGCAGGAGCTTACAAAACCTCCCTTCCAGGCTCCAAAACGCTCCCCCAGGTCTCCTCTTCCAGAGGGAGGAGTGGTCATCATGTAGCATGAGGTGAATCTTTTAAGCCTTGGCAAAAATTAGTACAAGTTTCTTTTAGGGATGAGCATAGAGCCAACAGAAAGCCCCTCCGAGTCCCCACATCCCACCTGCAAAACTGAGGCTCAGCACTGGAACCCATGACCACGCAGCGATGCCCATCAGCGGCTGCTGGCATGACCCAGCTCCCTCTGCAGCCGCTGCCAAGCTCGTCAGAGCAGACCGGGCAGGAGCAGCGAGGAAGATGAAATTGGTTGTGCCTGAAATATGTCTGTGATCTGAAACAGGACCCATTTGCATGGGCATATACACAGGTCATCAAGCATCTTTTTTGGACTGATTCAGAAGTAATGCCAGGTTCCCGTTTCTCTCTCTCTGTTTCTGAATGAACAATGTCCTTGGAAGCCATATGTACAGGCTGAACCAAAGGCTTTGCCCATAATTTTCCGAGTGCTTAAACCAAAGAGTTCTCTGACTCTCCCCCCCTCTATTTACTGTAAGAAGCTTTGCTTCTTTAACTAAGATTAAACTGAGCCAGCGCCTCAGTAATTAGGCTTTAAACAGAGTAGCACTGAATGTCAAGAGTCAGGTCATTCCTGATTTACAATAATAAAAAGCAAGTGAGCTCATGGGAGCTGCCTAGCCCGCTTGGGACCCTGCGGAGAAGCCTTGTAAGTGGCAAAACAGGGTCAGGTCACAACCCAGAGCCGGTGGCTATTCCCTCTCATCAATAAGGACCAAACTGCAGAGAGCAGTCATGAGACAAATATTTTCTAAAGCAAAGATCTGTCTTCAAAACAGAGATGCTGGGAGAAGGGACTGAACATGAAAACATGACGTCAAACTGCCATCACTGAGGTGTCCGTGGTTGTGGACAGAATGCCTGAGGAATGGTGCAGTGTCCATACATGACATGGTCCTTATCTCCATCACAGCAACTAACACTGCTGGGAAAGGTGATTCTGTAAAAAGGAAAAACCTCGCTGTGAAAATGTTTGGCTGCACAAAAAAATATGATGAATATCTCTATTATGCCCCATTAACTTCTGCGTGACATATTCCATACTCATCTTGAGGAAAGTTAAAGGTTAATTTCTTAATATATTAAGAAAAAACATTCTGGCATTCTTTTCAGTCTACCTACGGTTTGATTTAGCTCATCATCTTTATCATTTCATTCTGAAGCTGCCCGTGGGGCTGCATCATTCATCCACAAATCAGTGATGTCCCTTTGCTGTGAGCATAGCTAACGTGTGTGCATGAGATGATGAGGAGGATGGCACCGGTCACGGCTCCGCTCCCACCTGGTCCTCTGGGTGAGCTGAATGTCTCTGAACAGGGTGAAGGTACGGGAGCCGCTGAATATGAACGGCTCCATAGCCACGCCCTTGATGGAGGCGTACTCCTTCTCTACTAAGCCAAAAGCTTCCATCATATCAAATCCTGGGACAAACAAAAACGGAAAAATAAGTGGTTAGGAAAGAGTGTAAAACAGTGTGATTGCACAGCGGGTAGAATTAGCCTCTAGCTAGCACGAAGAAGGTAACAGGAGAAAACGCCGTAGCAACACGGGCATCAGCAATGCCGTGCCAACTCACTAGGGACCCGGAGTGCGCTCGGCAAGCGGCAGCCAAGGAAAATGGTTTGTGTCTGCACCCTCTGCACGTTTGCTGTAATCTTCTCCTCTTAGAGAAGAGCAGACTAAAGATGGAGAATTTCACAATTGTATTTTCAGATCTCCAGAATGAAAAACAAATGAGAAAGAAGTTTCTCCAACAATTTTTCCTTTTCAATGAGATGTAAAAATATTATCTTCAAAAGACGTGGAATCAGTCCAGTAATTGCTAGCAGAGAGAGGGAATTATTTCTGCTCCAAAATGCCTTATAAGTGCAAATCAGAAATATTAGGAAAGAACTTTAAAATACAAGCATTTCCATTTCTCTGTTTTTGTGAGACAGCCGGGGTGACCTGCCCTCTGCGGTCTACAGAGATTCTGCCCTGACATCTCTGATATCGCCTCCCCGGCTCGTGCAGCTTCATCTCCCTCTCCCAGCTCATCATTAAAGCTTCAAATCATTTTCTCATTTCAGTTTTCTGTTCAATAAGACAAGATCTTGCAATTGGGATTCTTTTTTTTTGTTTATCTGAGCTTGCAGCAGGCTGGGATGAAGGAGGTAGCTCGTTCTTCAGCAAACGGAAAGGCCACAAGTTCATTACAACACGGGCCTTTCAGTCTGGATTCCCTCACCCCTTCACCATTTACATGCTTCTGCAGTTTCTCTCTTTTTTTTTTTTTCCCCCTCATTTTCCAACGGTACTGGGGAGTTTGCCAAAGGAAATGACCTACTTGAGAGCCATTTATCCCTGATATGGAGCTTCTGGCAGTGGATCTTCCTTAAACATGCAGGAAATATTGCAGTGTAAAGATGGAAGATAAAGCTTGAGTCATAATTATAAACATATTGTAATATGCTCATATTATTATAATATCATTAATCTGCCATGTAATGGTTTCAGCAAGCTGCTAAGGAAATGGACTACTCCTGCCACCTCTGTCGAGGAGGAGGAGAGGCCAACATTTGCTGTGGTTTTATGATTTGTTTGTTTTGGCTTCTGCATGCATAGACAGGGCAACAGCCCTGAGAGCCTCCCAGGCAGGGATGCATGTTCCCAGGAGTGCAAGGGATATGCTACTGTACCTCGTACGGAGCCTTTGGTGGAGCTGATGGTGGGGCACGCTGTGAGAAGAACATAAAAGGGAAAAACTGTTAAGGAAAAAAAAGACTGTAGGCTATTATGGAAGCAAAATGAACACAGTTCCTCTAGGCAGAGCAATGGAAAAATATAGTAAAATTTAGAATATTCTACATCTTAATTCAGAGCCTGGCCTTTAACGCCATTTTTATATATATGGAGAGAGAGAGAATTTATGTTTATGCAAACATAAAGGTTGTTCCTTCACTTGCTCATCACAAAAAAAAAATACTATCTTTCATCATCAAACATCTTCATGACTGCTTTCTTTTGACTAACTCACATAGCACCCTACATATGAAATACAAAGAAGCATCATGTTCTGCAAGTTTCTCTTTAGAAACAGACATCAAAACACTATTTTTCTTCTTTAAACAGTGCTTTTACTGCAACGTGCTCCTTAATGGGGTTGTAAAGATAGATATCTGCAGTTCCAAATTTGATATCTGAAACTCAAAATACAGACAGCAAAAATCTGTATCACAACCTGATATTCTGACTTTTGAACTCTTTAGGGAAACACGAAGAGTTTTGACAGAGTTTTGCAGTTTGCCTTTCAGAAATCCCCTTGGTCCTCTAATGTGCCACAAGACAGAACACAAAACCAGAGGAGAAAAAGTTGGAACACGAAGATGGAACGCGAGGTTATGAGCACTCTCCACTTAAAAGGCTCAGGTAAGGTGGTGTTTCAGAAAACAGCACATGAATGCTACTTTCAATTATCTGCTGCCAAGTAAATCCCAAGCCGTGGATACTAGATGGAGCTGGGACAAAGAGAATGCTTGATGCAAACTGAGAATGTCCCTGAAAATCAAGGACACTTGACAAGATGGGCTGTTTCATAAATGGTTTTCTAGGTCCTCAGTATAATGGAATCTAGCACGTGATTGTATTGAGCCTTCGTTACAGCCTTGCTATCGGTATTCTTGTACCAATGCCATTTCATACCTCATCAGAAAAGCAGGGCTTCTGATTTCCCATACCTGACTTTTGTAAAATGTGTAAAAAATTTAGAGGGGGTGAGTTACCCTCCCCTAGGCACCTAAGATTCCTAAGTCTATAGGATTTTCAATGCCATTCTTCATGATCAAGGCATACATTAACGAAAGGACACTCAAACCTATGACTTTGATGGTCATGGGACTGCTGAGGCCGAAAGTTAGAACATGAAGACTTACAGGTTGCTGTGACCTCCATTATTCAACCTGATGCATAGTTTTACATAATTCCTGTAGAATTTGGTATGAAACTATTGACAGGATCTATGGAAATCGGTAAAGAAATCAGTCACTAAAACTTAAGCCTCAAAACCATCTCTTTGAACTTGACCCGCCCCTGGTTGTGGAGCAGTGTCCTGCATCCAGGAGGATCTGACTTATGTCTACAAGCTATACACTTGTCCAGAAATCGAACGCAAAGCATTGCTCAGAATTGAAGCATGATGAAGAGAGAAAAAAAAAAAAAATAAAAAAAAATCCCTCCAAAGTCATATACACAAGCTATAAATTTACCCGTTTACCAGGTATCTGACTCTCTTGCCCAGGAGTCAGGGAGCTCTTTCTGACCCTTCCCCAGACCACAGAGTGCCTCTTGTTGACATCCCTGCCAATCCTCACCCCCTTCCCAGGCTGAAGGCACTTGGGCTGCTCATGTCTCTTTAATCTGGCAAAGCTCAGCTTAGACAAAGCGTATCAGAGTCAGGGCGAGGATCCCTGACACTGGCAGCATGCACTTCTGCTTTGAAGATTTTTCCTAGACTTTCCAGCCTAGCATTCCAGCTGTCTTGTTGTTCCCTCTGGTTTTTATTTTTCTCCCCAAGTCTCAGCCAAATGCAGTTATGCACTGTACAATAAACATTCACTCCTGCAGCATCAGACCATTTCTCCCAGTAATTTGGTTACATATCAATATTTGAGTCTTTTACTGCACATCCAACAGTTTTCCCAACATTGTTACATATCATCTCCCCTTCTTAAAAATGTTACTTTATAAAACATACAGAATTTAATCTTTCTCCTATTGTCTTTTCAGCTATCAGAGCCAAACAGCTACATTAAATCGTACAGGGTGACTCATCAACCTTACAGGAGGATTGTTTTCTGGTTGGAAGTTCACAGGACTCTTCCACTGTGATCTGAACACCTGCAGATTTCCTCAATAAGCCACCTGAAAACATAGCCCAATATATTCTTTGTTGGGTACAAACTCAAATCTTCTCATCTAATTAGCTTCATTCTTCCTTTGTGGCTTCCCTCTATTATTTTTAAAACTGAACTTTTGTTTAGAATCTTTTCAAATAGACAGGAAAAGGCATCACTGCCACAATATCTGTATTCTAATATTTGCTGCTTAACAACTTTTTATAGCCCTGTTAATTCAACATTTCTCACCAATCCATTTCATGGTTTGCTTTGTATCAGTTATGAAAACATATACTCATTAAATTTAATAGGAGACTTTACAGGGAACTTTAATTTAAAACATGTCATCATTCTCTTTGCTCCATTTTGGTCAAGTTGTACAGAAATCCTCTAAAAATACTGTCCGTCTCTTTACTAATTAACTCTGATTTTAAGTTGTTGTTGCATGGTTTCTGGCTGGCCTTGGATAGTCTCCAGAGGCACCTGTCAAGAAGTGACATTCCCACTCCTGCCTGCCCTGCAGAGCCCACACTGTGCCATTTGCTACTGGGGAAGGAAAAAAAAAAACCAACAAAACAAAAGCAAGACTTTACAGGAGGCAATTTACCCTCTGTTTTAGATGGAATGAATCCTCGTATCGAAGGGAATTTAGACAACACAGGAGCTGAAAGAGAAAGCAATGCACGTGAGCTCTGTTATTCAGGATGGCGATGCCTGGCTTGAGACCCAGCCCTTCCCAGTCATCCTGGAATTGCTAATAATGCACAGGAATGCAGAAATTAGGGCAGGATTTTCCCTTTTCAAGGAAAAGGTCGACCCTGCTGAGCAAAACCCTGGCCTTGGCCACAGCCCAGTGCCAGCAAGGACATTGCTGCCCCAGTAGAGATTGCCTCAAGACCGATGGGAAGGTTATGAAGAACATGAATGTTCTGATGCACTTACCTGTCCGTCCTGTTGTGGATGTGACCTCGCTCTCTCCTGTGTAGTGGATGGCAGAAACGATCACCTTGTAGGCTCGATCAGGCAGCAGCGACTGCAGGGTCACGCTGTTGCTTTTGCCCGAAGCCATGATCTACAGCGGGTGGAAAAAGAGCCTGACATTTGGGCAGGCTTCCTGTTATAGCTCTTACTCACACCACAGGGTTATGTGGAGGGGTCTAGTGGCGAGTCCTGGGACAGCGGGGCTCAGGACAGCATCCCTGCACAGTTCAGGCAACGGTGAGAGCAAGCCAAGGGAGCCTGGCTATGCGTTGGACAAGCTGTGGCCAGGGGAAGAGCATTTCCCTACGTAAAGACCCCAACATTCCCCAGGCAAATGCATCAGAAGTGCTTTATAACATGGTAACCGGTCTGGGTTTGAGTAGAAAATCTGCATTTTGAAAAGTTAATGTTTGACCTCCGTAAGTCAGAGGGGTGGTAGGTTTACCCTCTACCCCTCTGCCTCCAAGCATTCCCCACCCCGGCTCAGGGAGGGGACAAAGTTGCATTATTAGCAGCTTTGATGGACACAAATATCTTAATAACAAAGAAACCTGGAGGTTCTCTTCACAAAGCAACATCCAGCAAGTCAGGGGAAGAGACTTGTTTGTGTAGTCCTGCAAACCAGCTATCCTTATATGTAAGCCCCACTGGAACCAGCAGAATTCCCCTGGGATGAAATTGTCCCCATGTCCCCCTGGTCCAGCACCTACAAAGGAGCTGGGGACTTACTGTTTGCTGAGCACCAGCATCAGAAACAGGGTTGTAGGTGATTTTGTAGTGCTGTATGCGGCCGTCAGGAGGGGTCCAGTGGACCTGGAGGCTGGTGGGGGTCTCGGAGTCGATGAAGAGGTTGGTGGGCGGGCTTCGGGAATCTGCGGCAGGGATTAAAGATGAATGGTAGAAAGGGCAGGCAGTAACTACAAACAGGGAGAGCAGCATTTGCTTCCAAGCATGTTTCCAAGCACCTCAGCACTCTGCTGTGCTGCTAACCAGTGCTTGAAGCAGCAGCAGTCACCCTGGGGACCAGGCAAGAGAGAAAACAGATCCTGGAGGGATGAGCACTGGCCGAGTGCAACACAGTTCAACTCAAGCATTCAATAATTCAAAGCCTAGGACATGGAAAAAATCTTGGAAAGAGGGAAGAGTCCTGGAAGCACAAGGAAGAGAGATCCTTTCTGTACAAACACTGAAGGAAACATTTTAATAGACCCAAACTGCAATTGAATTTCATCAGAGATCTAGAGACACACTGGACAAACATCTTAATTGCCGGATAAGCCTGGATCGCACTTCAAAGTTAACCTATCACAATTTCTAATATTTTCCAGCTTTTCTTTCTGTTTTAAAATTGTTCTTAAAGAATCCCAGAGCAGCCAGCACACAACGGTTTTGTCTAGCGCTTCTCACGCCACCACCCACAGCCTTGGGGAGGGGATCACGTACAGCGCCCGAGCTATTCTCCCTGCTCTGGCCCTGCACTGGGATGTACGGATATATCCTGGATAGGTGATGGGCTGAGCATAAAGGCATATGTCTGGCCTTGAACCCATGCTGGTGTGAAGGTAGAAAAGTCTTGGACAAAGAAAAGGAAGCATTTTATTCAGAAGAGACTAAAAACGGTTGTGAGCCCTGAAGACACTCAAGGATGCGCACCCAGGCTGTGAGATTTCTGTTCTGCAGTTTTACCTGTCTGGCTCTTCTGCCCACCCAGCACAGTTTAGGGTGACCTCAGAGCACAGTTCGAATGAAGATCACTTGCGTCTTCACTGATCCTCCATCCCTTTTCTGTATAAAATGAGCTTACTTTCACTGAAGCTGAACCAAGTTTGCTGGCAGCTGAATCAGGCTGGAGGCTGTTGCCGTGCATCACCGCAAGGTAAAGCGGAGAAGAAAACAAGTGGGGGAGGTAAAGTCACTGCAGCACTATTCTTAGTGCTGTGCTATACTGTCTGCATCTTCGCTGGCTGCACGGGCTATTTCCTTCAGCTGAGGTAAGTGAGACTCTGTTTCAGTGAACAAAGGGAAAGTTAGGGAAAGTCTTCTGAGTTGGGTTTATTCTGGAAAGCCCCCAGGCCCGGCAGAATTTGATGGCATGCATCTGACAGCCGGGAGAAGGGTCACCTCCCAAAGCTGCCCAGGAGGAAAGAAGCCTCTCTGACACAGAGGACACCATCTGTGCCTCCGATTACCTCTTGGACCTCTGCTCCTTCACAGCAGGAATCCCAGGCTGCTTGCTTTCAGGTCTAACCAGCATCACAGGCACATTTTCAAATAAGTAAAACCCTGGAATCCATTCCATCAAAATATCCATCTGCAATGACTATGTAAGGCATGTTTTTTACCTCACTGCCATAGGCTGAAACTTCTTCCCCACATTTCAACCCCTTTTATTTGCAGTGTGTGCTCTGGTAGGAAGAGCTCATTGAGGACCTGGTTAAAGAACTTGAAGAGGTTTATCAGCCCCAGGCTGGAGCTGCTGCTGGCACAACTTAGCTAGAGGAACGGGGCACATAAGCACTTTGTAACCCGCTTCAGTGCAAAGTCGGCCAGGGTGGCTCAGCCCAGCTCCCACAGCAGCTCCCATCTAAGCTGCAGGGAGCAGGGTCTGCAGGGTCCCTTGACCAGAACCAATTTGGCCTTGAAATAGGGGTTTCAGGTGGGGTGAGGGGGAAAGTGGTCCTGGATGTAATGAACTTGGTGCCCTCACCTCACCCCCAGGGGAGGAACATGGTTCCCTTTCACAAAACCAGGGTACAAATAGCATCGCTCTGACCTGGCATTTTTTTCCCTTAACCTTCAAAGAAGAAAGTATTCCAGGGAGGATGAAGGATGGGCTGAGAAGATTGTGTTACCAGTGCTTCCTGCTGAGTTTCACTTCAGCCACTGCCCTTAAACTTCAGCATTTCTTGCAAATTCTGCTGAGACATTTTTAACAGAAACTTCATGACTTGACCTGTTCCTATATAAGAGGATGCTGCCAAGAGAGGAGAAGAGCAAAGCAATGATGAAAGGAAGAATGGTTTCTCAATCTCCTCTAACACATACTTTTGGTTTTGTTCAGCACAACCTGATCACTGCTATTCACCAGGTTGCAATGCAAAGTCTGCCATCCTGAGGAGAATTTCATTTTATGATGAAAATTAGGGTGGAGAGGGATGATAAAAATCAAACCAAGGGTTTGGGGCTTTCCAGATAACATAAGAGATTGTCGTGCTCTAGCTGAATGAGTTACCATTCACCAGGTCTGACATGTAGGGTGACCTGTTGGTCACCCTAACCACTTGCAACTGCACAGGAGAAGGTGGTAGATTTTGCTTGAAATAGCTAAGGTTTCAAGTACAACCATATCCCAGAATTTCCTGCAGACCTGCCTAGTGCCCCATCTTCCCATACATCTCTTGCACAAGCCTTATTGAATTTGCTGGCACCCACAGGTATCCTCTGAATTGTCCAAGATCAGCACTGCCTCCTGGAAACCATCATCCATCCCTTCTCCTGTGCAACTTCTCCCCTATGGGCGCTTCTTACTTTAAACATTAAAAAGAAAGAATCATCAGCAAAGACATTGATTGCACATGCGACTGTTGGCCCTGAGAAGTTTGTGACACTGTCCTGACTGCTCATGCAAACCAAAGAGCAGCACCCAGGCACTGAGACTTCAGTTTGGTCACCTAGCTGCACACCCAATTTCTTTGAGAGCTTTGTTCTCTTCATGCAGCAAGGCCAAGTCTGATATCCCTGAGGCATCCTTGTTCCTCAAAAAGGGCAACAGCTGACAAGCGGAAGTCAAATTGTCTCCCGTGTCTCACCGGGGAGCCAACGCCAGCAGGGACTGGCTTCTTCAAATATGCCCAGAAGGGCACCATTGCATGCCATTTGCAGTGTTTTTTAATGTATTTTGTAATTCATGACTTAAAACGTTCATTTTCTGAAGCCTCTAAACAGCTCTAATTGTCCCTTTATCATTATATACCTGTAGGATGCTGCTTTTTCTTTCTTTTTTTTTTTTTTTTTGGCAGTATGCAGCTCCTAGGTACTTGCCTGAGGTAGCTTTCTATAAACGAATGTTGTTATTATTCACTATTAATAAAACCTGAGCTTCTTATTCCAAGATTGCCATTTACTCTGAACTTCATCCGCTCAACACCAGCCTAAAGGAGTTTATTCTGTGAAGGAGGTTGAGAGCTGAGAGATGGAGGAGGAGAGGGTTGCTGCAGTTGAATGAATTGTATTCCATTCACTGCCAACAAAGCCATTATAGAGGCAATAATTAATTAAGAGGGCCTCTGGGAGTGCCCCTTTTTAACCTCCTATCCTGCAAGATTTAGATAATGCTTCCAGGCATTCTGCCTGCAGGATTCTCTCATTTTTGTAAGTGATGAAGCCCAGCGCAGCAGTGACGTAGCTGAAGAAATCCTCACCCGCCCTAACAGACAACATTTTTCTAACGGGCAGCACAGCGACGCGTTCGGCTGAACACCCTGCAGAAAGCCCATTCATTTGCATCAACACACTTTGCAGAAGTGGGGGGAAAAAGCAAAGTATTCTTCACGAACCACATTGCAAGGGTATCACATCCCTGCAAGATGCGCCAGCCTGCTTATGTTTGCCCAGCCTATTCTTCTCAGGACAAACTCAGAACACACTAAGATGGAAGTCTAAATATCTCTAGCTGCTTTCAGACATTCAGGTTTGGGTTTTCAGAGCTGGAGATGACCAGATCTCAGCTGCTGGTCTGTGACAGGTTCTGAAGCATCCCGTGCCCTGTTTGTTATCCCCAGGCTGTGGATAACGAGCGCCGATCACTTACTGGTCCTGTGCTGGATGGAAACCGTGTCACTTCGAGCACCATCTTTGTAATAGGCCCAGATGGATATTATATAGTCGGTGTTCTTCTGCAGGCTTGGCAGGACAGCTGTTGCCACATTTCCAGCAACAGAGAGCTGCAGCGGGGGAAGAAATGAGTCAGACAGGTTCCCGGGCATCCCCAGGCCACTTCATGCCGTCCAAGTGTCTGTCTCACAGATCACCCGTAGGCACAAATGAGTTGGCACCGGACTTTGGGGACAAAGCCTACTGTTGTGGGTTGCACACATCTAAGCAAAGGCAAAATTCCAGCCCTGATTCATGCAGAGCAGATGCCCATGCGTCGCTGCCCAGTTATGTTCAGCAGCTGCTCCAGCACCACAACGCAGAGTTCTGACGCGGGGCAGTCAGCCTGCCTGCAGCGTGGAATCCCATTGCTCCGTTTCCAGCTTTTAGATGTGCTGGGGACAGAAGCCCCAGTATGCCCCTGTTCCAGCCCAGATGCAAAGCATGGCATGAGACACTCGTGTATGGAAACCACCATTAAAACTGCAGTTTGCACTCATACTGGAAATGGGGGGATGGGATGGAAGAGGTCCATCCCTGCCTCTGCTCATTCTCCTCTGTGTGCTCCTCAGCTGGGCCCCACCCTTCTTGAAGAGCAGGAACCCAAAAGCAGCTGGTGCTTACCAGCACTGAGGAGAGCAGAAGTCGCTTCCCCTGTTTTAGAGGTGACACCTCTAGCTGTAAATACTTGAGTATTATCTTTGTCTTTTCCACAACACCTTGACATTATGGTCTGATGATTCGCTGCAAACCCGGATCTTTTTCTACTGAATTGCTTCTTAGCCATTTGTTCTACATCCTGTATACCTGTAGTTAATTATTCCTGCCTAAGCTTGATACTTTCTCCTTGTCCCTATTGAATTTCATCCTTGAGTTTTTCCAGAACACTTCTGCAATCTTCCCAGAGCCCATAGGACTCCAACCCTGCCGTCCCGTTGTCCCTCTCGCTTCCAGCACTCAAGGTGACCGCTCCACTGAACAGAGCCAGACCCAGCCTTATTCCATAGGCTCCTCCGCTGGGTGCTGAACTGTTTAATTTCTCGAGTGTATTAGCCTGAATAGTTTTGCACCTCCCTATGCCACTCTCGCAGGTGAGTTCAGAGCCATCAAGCAGGCACAAAGCCAACCCAAGCCTCCCCAGAGCTGTGGTGGGTCCGTACCTCCTGAGGCTTTCCTCCACTGGCTGTGCTCCATTTGATCTGGTAGACAACCACATCGGAGGCAGTGACAGCTTCCCACTGCAGTCGGAGGCTGTTCCCGGAGAGCTCGGTAACCTTCAGCGCACGCGGCGGGGGCACCTTTACTGAGGGATGCAGGAGGAAAACATGATGAAGTGCAGGTACTGACAGTGCCTTGTCAGAGCCAAGGTGGGGAGCAGATGGTCGGGGAGCAAAACGTCAACCAGGCAGATGTCTGAAACCAGCCTGTCTTTCACTTCTTCAGACCCATATGACAACAGCCATCAGGACAGAGCGGGGTAAATTATTTTTAAAACCCTAATTAAGAATTATCTCATTTGTGGAGAGGACACACGGTGGTATTGTAGAGGGGAGAATGCTAGGAGGGCTCTCAAGGACACAGTGGTTAGTGAGATGTCATGCTTTTTCTTCATTTGCTTCCTTTGTTTACTCCCTCCACCTCATTTTAAACATAACACAGCTGGACATATTCCACACAAAAAGAACAACAGTCATCTGGGTTTTCTCCAAGGGTTTTGGCCATGAGCTGCTGGGACTGGTCTTCAAAACATCCCAGTTGAGACACATGCAAGCCAACTTTGTCACCTGTTACTGGGACCAAAAGCCTTCCCATTTCCTACTTACAGGTGGTAACGTTGCCAGTAATTGGAAAGGAGTCCCCTTCTTCATACGTGGATCGGACGCTGATGAAGTATTGGGTGAGGGAGGACAAAGGTCTCAGGACAGTGGATGTTGCCGTGCCAGGAACCTCTACCTGCAGTGGACGAGTTGTATGAGTATTTGGAGAGGAGCATGGGGACAGCTGCAGAGGGGTTAGCACGTTTGTGGCAACTGCATCAAAAGCACCCATTTCAGAGTTAAAACACTGCCAGCAGATAAGCCCTCCCTGAACCATGCAGCTGAAGGAGAACAAGGCTGTATCCAACCTCTCAAGTTTCTTTTCCTTCCCCCAACCCCCTAAGGACTCACCTCCCCAGCGTTGCTCCCTCTACTAGAAACATAGGCGACGCGGTGAGCTTTCACAGCCGGAGAGGCGGCCTCCCAGCTGACTCGGACGGATGCGTGGCTGAGCTCGGAGAAGCTCAGGTATCTGGGAGGACTCAAGGCCACTGCAACAACAGTTAGTGACAGCACTCCGAGCTTTCACAGGCTGCACAATGGCAACGCCACCGGTTGCCTCCTGCCACTCTTAGATGACCCCACCTTGAACTAAGAAACTCATTCACCATGTGGGAAAATATCCTCGTTATGTCACTACCATATGTGATGTTACAAAAGGCCACCTGGGCTTTAGGTGAAGAAACAGCCAAATAATTCCCTTTTTCTCCTCAAATAAAAAGGACCTCAGGGAACAGTTTTTTCACTAGTTCTTTTACCAGAAGAAAAAAAAAATAGATAAAAATTCACTCTTTCACAGTAATTAGGGATCCCTTTGGGGACCATTATTCACTAAGGATCAGGCAAGGAGGAGGCAGCGTGTTTACCAGCCACGCACACAATATGGGAAGCATCTCTTTTAACGTCTCTCCTGCCGTAAGTGTTCAATAACGACTCAGTAAGCTATTAAACCCACTTACGGGTGGTTTCCTGGATGCTGGCCGGGTCACTCGCATCCTCCCCGTACATCGCATACACCGCGACCGAGTACTCCGTGCTGGGCGACAGCCCTGCCAGCAGCACCTCAGGCTGGGCCACCTTCACCTGCCAACAGAGAGATGCTCTGGGGGTCCTTCAGTTCTGGGGTACCCACCAACGCCCGCAACAGAGCAAGACCTTGCAGAGACACAGCCCAGGGCCGCTGTGGGTACGCTAAGGGGATGTCTGCACCCTTACAGTGCCTACGTCAGGTAACTGCAGAAGTGTTCTAATGTACTGAAATACAATTTTAAATGTTGGTTTCTCTTCTAAAGTTCTAAATCTCAAAAAAACCCCACAATTATGTGCTGAAAGCTGAGTATAAGCAATTAAGTTCTGTTTTGAAAACCATCCTGCAATTGCTTCTATTGCTGTGCATTCACGGGGGAGAATCTGAGTCCAAGAGGCAATACACATTCCTCCCACTATTTTTTTTTTTTAATTCATATCCTCAGAATACAAGTGCTCCAAATAAGTCACTAAAACACACACATGGCAAAGGGATCTTAGATGTTTTTAAGGATTTTCCATTCATTAAGCACTGTTTTCTTCTTATGCAGTATCGTAGCTCTGTTTTTAGAGATCAGTGAAAACTACCCTAATAAATTTTCAATTAACAATTTAAGATAAACAAAGCAAAGACAGTTTATCTGTCTTTGCATACAGCCTCAAGGACACAGCAGCTACACTTGAGGCTGCAGAGATGCAAGTTGAGTGCCTGGGTTTCCAGGGCCCCACGAGGCCATCGGTTCTCTCCCTGTGCCTTAATTTCCTACGTGAAACCCTCACAGTTATAAATCACTTTGAGACACACCATTAAAGAAAAAAAAAAAAAAATCTATGAAAGATGTTGCTGGCAATAATGCTGACACTTTTTTTAAACACATGGTATCAGTTTACAAATGTTAGAGCTGGAACTAAGCTCAGCCCAGATGGAGATAAAAAATGAGATTATCATTATTCTCATGAACTCTACCTCCTTCGTGTAGTCCTCTGCTCCATCGGGGGCTGCGGAGCAGAGCACCAGGTACTGCGTGGCTCCCTGGGCTGCCTTCCAGCTCAGCCTGATACTGTTGTGGGTCAGCTCTGAGACGCGCAGGGAGCGTGGGGAAGACAAAGGCACTGAGGGGGAAAACAAGGCAGAAGGACATCTTCAGTGTATGAGGTCTGCAACAGCTCAAATCCCAGAGGACACCTGGCTTTGCACAGCTACTGCAAGCTGGTGGACATCTACCCCCCATCTAACACAGTGGAGCTGCCACTTTATAGAGAACAGGTTTAATTCACTTGGAGCAAGGGGTTGCAAGATATTTTTAGCACAATGTGTTACTGCCACATCAGTGGTCTCCTTTGCAGAATGATGTCAGTGGAAAGGGATCCCTGAAGGTCTCTGGTCCAACCTGCCGCTCAAAGAGCAGGTTGCTCAGCATCTTGTCTGGTCAAGTTCTGAACATCTCCACAGATGGAGATAGCTGTAAGACAGACTGAACTTGAGGAACGGGAGAGGAAATACAATGTCGGGCTCCAGTCTGAGATGGTCGCAAGGAACGGGCTTTGATCACCTATCGTAACCATGCATCGGCACAATTCTCTTTACTCACGACCTACATGTGGAGGTGATGCCTCTCAGCCCATCCCCAACAAACATGTCGTAAACAGGAAACACCGACACCAGATACTCCGTGTGCGAGGTCAGATTGGAAAGCCGCAAAGAGGAGATTGCTCCATCTAAAACCACCTGAAAGCACAAAGGAGGGCTGTCAAAATGGGGAGGTGCCAGCTTGTTTCTAGCAAAGGAACAGCAGAACTGGCCTTCCCTAGCAAACGTGGCTTCTTTGTAGTAGATCTGTGCCTAGAAACATGAAGTCCAGTTGCCCTCTGAATTTTGTGCCAGCTAGCATCTCCCCAAAATAGAGTGGTAGGAGGCAATAAGCATTTGTGTCCTTTATGGCTGGGATCTGTGCA
Source organism: Ardeotis arabs (assembly GCA_011801015.1). NCBI lineage: Eukaryota > Metazoa > Chordata > Aves > Otidiformes > Otididae > Ardeotis > Ardeotis arabs. Next base: position 26,525 of record JAAGAY010144792.1, on the reverse strand, counting down.
AACACTAAGTACAAGAATCTTAATTGTGCTCTCACTGAGATCAATGGAAATGCATCCACAATTTGTATTTGCTTTTCTGAGTCCTATCTATCACAGATGAGCATCCTTGGACAGCTCTGTATACCTGAGTGCCCTCTCTGAGTCAAAACAGATGCTTTAGGAAGCAGATAACACTGCATAAGAGAAAAATTGATATTGGCATGCCTTGTGGTATTTCTAACAAGATATTTATCCAGTTTCCTCTGCATTTAATTTCATCTCTGGCTTTAGCGAATATCCCACAAGAACTGCACCTCTACCTTCATCTCTTTGTCAACTCAAGTCTACTTAAATTCCCAGCCACCACCTGGAAGACACTGCAGTGTCAGATCTCCAGAGGAAGGCCTCTCACCTCTTTGGCGCTACCACCCTTAGATGGGTAATAGACAACTCGATATTTCTTTGGTGGCCTCTGAGGAGGGCTCCAGGTCAAGTGCATGCTCTTTGAGGTCACAGACGATATTTTAAGGTCAGTTGGGCTCAGCTGGGGACCCGTGTTCACAGGGAGGTCTTTCACAGTGCTGCCTAGGAATTAAAAACACAGTTACTTTCTTATAGTCAGACTTCTTATGCCAAATGTACATTCTAGCTCATAAATGTGAGTGACGTTTTTCTAATCAAGTTACAGTCTCCTCCTCTATAGAGAAACTGTTCCAAACTGCTCTGAAATAAACATTTTAAAACTGGGCATGCAGAGAACATAAATACTCCATAGAGAACAGGCTGTGTATTTTGCTGGGTGCTGGGAACATTTTTTCAACACAAGTCTGAATTTTTGACTGTAACCAAAAGACGACCTAGCTTTCCTCAATCATGAAAATTTGCCAAAATGCATGAGCAGAAGTTATTTTGGTTTCTTTTTTGAGAAATTCTTCTTTACCCTAATCTGCACTTTTTAAAACAAGCACAAATTAATAAGGATTAGTCAATTTATTTATATGAATCTCCGGAGCATTAAAATAAAGATATGCTTGAAAGTTAGACTTTACCGTTCTCCTTAAGTCAATCTTAGAGCAAAGAGAGATGGAAATATGTACATTATACCTCTCCTGAGGATCTAATCTAACATCTGGAGTGGTTCTTCACTCTCTTATTCATCACACAAGCTGTTCTCCAGCAAAGGAAAGAAACAGGCTCTTTGTTTTTAACTTGAAAATGTCTTGGAGATCCATCATTTAATGTGTGGAGAAAAAAAAAAAAGCATTTATGTGTTTTATCATCTTGTCTTTCTATTTCTACATTTCTTCCATACACTCTCCATAATATATTCTCAAATTAGCTCTTTTGCTTTTTCTGCCTCCTCTTGGTTGGAAGAAACTCAGAAAAGGAGGCAGTTACAACGCATTTATCACATCATATGACAATGGGAGTGGGGAAAAAAGTCCCCTCTTCCCTACAATGGTGGTTACTGTCATTAGGTGATTATATCCACCAACAGTTATCCAAACCCCTGGTAGGAATGTCTCTTGCCTGCATTGGCTCACTGGCCAAAAGCAGATAACTAAACCAAGAGCATCAGAATGGAAACATCTACAGGTAACGACTCTCTGTGACTTGTTAAAGACAGCAGGGAGTCTGCACTGGAGTGAGAGAGGAAGAACTGCATCCAGAGGGTCTTGTAGAAGGCAACAATCACAGGAGAAACTGGCCAACACATGGATGTGGCAAGGACGATTGTCAAGCAGCAAGAGGGCTGAGCAGGGAGATCAGCACTGGAGGAGAAGATTTAGGTGATGCTGACAGGATGGTGGAGCTCATGGAGGGAAAGGTATGAGAAAGAGTCAACCCTGATGGCAAGGAAGGTGGTGAGCAGAAGGAAGGTTAACCATCACTGAGGAGGTTTCACTTCACCTGCGTTTTCCTTGTTGCTCTTCTCTTTGATCCTGGTGCACAGGACCTGGGTGAGCCTGCCAACCAGAGAGCTCAGCAGTGGAAAATCCAGCACGTTGTACACCGTGAACTCCAGCGGCTCTGAGGCCACCTGCTTCAGCTCTGCCTCATCCGCATTCTTCACCCCTGCAACCAGAGCAGAGAATGAGACTGAGAAAACCCCAGAGAGGAGCAGCTTATTCTTCCTGCTTCTGTGTTGTTTGTTCAGGGGCAGGATGGGTCCTCCATCATCCTGCTCTCCAAGTAGAGCCTCCCAGTCATTCCTTTGGGGTGGTGATGTCTGAGAGCAGCCTTGGACTTTCCTGCAGCAACAGCCTCAGTCCAGCCTGGGAAGGGCTTTAAATTCTATGAACTCAGAAATTCTGTGGCCTGGAGACAGTCAGTGAATCCTCCTGTTTTCCTGCCTCCTCATCACTTGTGGGCTTTACTACCAGGAAGGCAGACATTTTTCACCCTAAGAGGCGGTTGGCATAAACAGGGGAAGGAGTGAATGAATAAACAACAATTTTATATTTATGAGGTGCCAGCACTCCACACAGGGAGTCTGTTGTTCATCAGAACATCACACTGCATTTCAAGAAAGTCAGAGATGAGCGAAAAGCACACCATATTTTTAGCAGAACTTCACCATCACAGAGCATCCTCCATCCCTATCTTTCTGCTCTGCATCCTCATTAACCCTCTGCAGACCAAGCCCCACAGCACACAACTGATTTTGCTTCCCAGTGCTAGGCTCAAGGTCGCCCTAACATTGCGCAAGCATTACCACCAATCACAAGATGTGGATTTCGTCTGGTTTCTCAAGTCCAAGATCATTACTTTAACAGCTTTGCTAGCCTGTTTCCCCCTTGCTCTTGCAATGAGAACCAAGGTGCTTTTAAGACTAATACTCAGGTCGTGAGGAATCTGCATGATCTTCCTCTAGCCAGGACAGGCTGAGAGAGCTGGGGTTGTTCAGCCTGGAGAAGGGAAGGCTCCAGGGAGGCACTGGAAACACTGAAACACTGGAACAGAAAGGTAGTAGATGCCCCATCCCTGGAAACACTCCAGGCCAGGTTGGATGGGGCACTGAGCAACCTGACCTGGTTGGAGATGTCACTTCTCCTTGTGTGGGGGTTGGACTGGATGGGCTTTAGATGTCCCGTTCAACCCAAACTACTCTACGATTCTGTAACCAAAGAAGAAAGGCAAAGACCCTGGCCAGAACAGATCTCCAAGTGATTTCAGGCACACAGGTGTTAGTCTGTTGCGCTGCACAACATACAGCTGAGGCTCAGCATCTCCACTCAGTCCATGAAAGAATTTGCAGTGCCAGCCACTTACCTACATAACCCTACGCAATAAACCCTTGCTTATGTGTTCCCAACGCAAATTGGCATTTAAAGTTGTGAGGATTGCAATTTAGGGAGAGTTTGCTATGCAACTTTATTGCTCATGTACCAGTCCCTAGCAGACTTCAGTCATCAAGGACAGAGCTGCTCAAGGCCATTTTGTGTCTCACTATTGCTGCCAGATAGCAAAGAGTAGATAATGTTATTACAGAAGTGGAAAGTTGTGAGAGGCAGTAATTATAAAGAAGGTCTCCTGCCCTCACCAGTACAATGTTCTCTTCCCTAATTCCAGAGTTGCAAATTTTATTCTCATGGCACAAGTCTCTGAGGCTTGTGAGGGTCTTTAGATGGGAGGTAAGAAATCTCTCATGTGAACAGATGTTTTTTCTAAACAAATAAAATCACCCTTGAAGACACCCTGTGCTGAATAAATGGTTTAATTTTCATCTTAGCCACAACGTAATGAGGTCTCACTCACTACCTCAGTTTTACAGCCCCAGGTTGCTGCTATCAAAGTTGAGGGAATGTAAGCTTCAGTTTGCAGAAGATTGAAGTAGATTGGCTTTGTCCTACAGCTTATCCGTGGCTGTGATCTTACCAATGGCAAATATCTCTATACCCAGGTTTTTCAACGTCTGAGCAGCCAGGTTGGCATCATCCTGGGATTTTCCATCAGTCAGGAGGATTACCAACTTCTCAGCCTCCAGCCGGGCACCAGCGTCGGGTTTCAAATTCTGCTCCAGGACGTGGGTCAGCGCCAGACCTGGGGAGGAGCAGAGACAGAGGATGTACTACAGCCACACAGAGAAGCCCCCATCTTCACTCTTTTCTCTGTCCCCAGTGGCCTTGTTCCCCATGGAGAATGTCATCCCACGGGAGCAGCTTCCCCCTCTGCAGCCACACGGATCCTTTAGCAGAGACCTGCGGGGCGGAGTTACCTGTGAAGGTGTTGCCACCCTTGTACCGCAGATTCCTCACGGCCTCCAGCACCTGGTCCCTCGTAGAGTAAGCGCTCAGATCCCACTCTGTGCGGGGATCGCTGCTGTACTGGGACAGCCCTGGGGAAGGCGAGAGCTATCGGCATTGTGCAAGCCAAGGTAAACTGCTCTGATAAATTGTCAGTGTTAATTGGGGCCAAACTAGGTGGCTGCAAGGAGTGGGAAGGATTTACTCTCTCCTGATTTCACGCACAGCCTGGCCAGAGCCATCTGATGGGGTTAGCATCGCTCAGAACTGGAAGCAGCACCGTTCTGAGCTGAACTCAAAGCAGCTCCGATGCAGCATCGCGCATCTGTCTGCGTCGTGCTGGGGCGGCCGAGCACCTCTGCAGAGGTAGGCAGCAAATCCCACACGTATCTCAGCATCAGTGCGAGACATGGTGCTGCCCAGAAGACATCGCTTCTGCTCACTGTGCAGCTATTGCTCACAGCCACTAGATGCCAGAGCTTGCCACCGGATGGGAAAAGCTGTGGAAAGCAGCAAGCAGGACCCCATCCTAACGGAATGAAAGCTCCTCAAAGCAGCACATAACCACAGAAATAGAACCAAGGCTCCTTCGAACGTAGCCTCCTCAAGGTCAGGAAAGAGGAAAGTGTCCTACCTACTCTTATCTTGTCTTGGGCAATACTGAATGGGGAAATCAAATTGCTCAGAAACTCCTTAATGAGCTTGAAATTGTTGCGTCCGATGCTCCAAGATCCATCCACAAGCAGGACGATATCAGTCATTGCAGATGTGTCACACTGAAACTGGGAGCCTGGAGGGGGATAAGATTTGTTGTTGAGAGAAGCAATTGTGAAGGAGGAAAAAATGTTTCAGTTTTAAGAATAAAAGCAAATCTGGCTGGTGGATTGGACCCTCTGCCAGCCTGATGCATCCCAGCATTCTGGGAAAACCCCATGGCTAAGGGTAACTCGTGTCAGTACCAAGAAATTGAATGGTACGCAGCTGCGTTTCTGCAAAGAATGGGTTAAAGCTGTCAGGAAGCTGTGCCTAACCCAAGCACTGCTCTCTGCAAGCTGTCAGCTCCATTACATCTCAGCCCCAGCCCAGTGCTTCCCTTTTATCTAGCCTAAGTCTCCAAGAATTGCAGGTGATTGCTTAATTCCATTCCATCGCGAGATCCCCTGTGGGCTACAATTATTTCGTGACTTAATATCAAATCAAATTTCTCCATAAAAACCTGCTGGCATTACAAACACTCAAGCCCTGCCTTTCTCCCCACCCCAGGCCTGCAGCGTAACACAGGATACTACGTCATGTTGCTGATCAAATGCATCTTTCTTGAATATTTTTCAGATGGGAGATTTTCCATCTTTGGTGGAGGGAAGTACCATCAAGGTTCAGTGGGCTGCAATGAGGTTACTCTCCTATCTCTTTTCACAGCCATGGATTCCTACTGGTCTCAAGGGACCAAGTGAGGATGCTCCAGCCAATCCCATTCCCACCACTTCAACAGTGCTGTGACCCATGTGCCCTGCCATATTTCAACTGGTGAATGCAAAGGGTCATCATGGATCAGTTATCTGTGAAACATGAAGAACAAGTCCAGGAGCAGGCTGGGCTGCAAACATCACTGATACCCTCCTCCCCTTCGGAAGGCTTGGAAAGGTCCATGGCTGGGAGGGGTCTCTTGAAGAATACATAGTCTTACATGGATTTGTCAGAAGCAGGGGGAGGTGGCAGCATGAAGTGAGAGAATAGTAGCAAATCAGCAAATTAAATAATCTGGAAGGAATTTTCAGCCTAGCTCTAGTCTGCCTTAAAATCTGTGATGTTCTGCAGAGCTCCAAACTTCTCCAGTGATCCATGACAGTTCCCTAAAGCATGACATAGCAATTAAAAGTACTATCAGCAGCACTTGTATTCTTTAAAATCTTGGTGTCAAAGTGTGGGATGGAAGGCTTGTATTCAACGAGCATTAGGGAAAACAACGGGGAAGACAGAGCATCACATGTTTGAAACCACTCTCACCTCGCCTCAATGAATCCTTGGTGGGTTTTTCTTTCTCTAGAGACTCTCGCTCCGAGTTTGCAGGAGTGCGCAGGGATGGTCTTGTGGTTGTTGGTGTTGCTTCTGTCACACTGGCCTCTGCACTTGGCTGGTTCCTTGTGGTTTCTCCTGAGCCCTTTGGCCGAGTCCCCTTCTGCTTTTTCTTCTCAGCTCTGTCCTTTGCTGTGCTCCAAAGAGAAAACACCCGTTGTCCCCAGCTATGTTATCCCCATGCGACCTGCTCCACTCATCAGCTGATTTTAGCCACATTTGACAGAGGTGTAGGGGGCTCAGAGGGGATAGAAGTCCTACAAGCTTTATGCAAATGGGTAGCTAGATAAAGGAGCCCATCTTCATTCATGCCTCTCTGAGGGGGCTGCAAACCTTCCTGACCCAAAAGCGAGAGCTGCCACCTGAAGACAGTTCCAAATCCAAGAGGACTGTTCCCCTGAAAACTGCATTTCCATTTCTCACAGATGCTGGTAGCATGACAGAAGCCATGGCTCAAAGTCAATCCAACGTGACTCCAGGACGGTCAGTGCACTCACCTGGGTGTGTCAAGACGGTGTTCAGGGGTGGTGGGGTGGCCTCTGCCACCCTGCTGTGCTCAGCTGCTGAGCTCCCCGAAGAGGTGAGATTCTTTCCTGACGCAGCTCCTGAATTTCTGCGGTTATTTCTAGTCTGGGATGCATTTTTTAGATCCTCTACTGTAGGAAGGCCAAGAACAGAGAGAGAGAGAGTCAATCTAGACAGGTCTGAGAGTCACAGTCCATTCCTCATTCCTTGGGTTCATCATCCCCCTTTCTAACCTTCCAACCAAAATAGTAACAGCCCCTGTGATTGCAGCATGGTCTACAGGGCATACTCTGGAGGATGAGCTCTTAGGAGCCACATCTCCAAGAGCTTCAGGAGCTCTCTGAATGGTAAAATGCTCTACTTACTCACGAATTTCCTCTTGGCGAACAAGGCTTCCTGGGAGCCATTGAGCACGTAGACCTGCAGCGTGTATTCCTTGGTAGGGCTCAGCCCCCCCACTGTGGCTTTGGGAGTCTTGGTTTTCAGCATGACTTCTTGCTCTGAGTCCCCTGAGGTGGGATGAAGCCACAGTTCAGAGCCTGTTAGAGCTTAAATTTAAGCTGACAGTAGCAAAAGCATCGCTGAAATGCAGGGAATGTCTGCCTAGGGACCTCAGTCAAATAATATTTCTTTTTTTTTTTCAGTTTTGTGGATCTCAGATTTTTACTCTTTTTCCTAATCCAGAGTTGAGAATGTTTACTTTTTGTGGTTTTTTGGTTTTTTTAATCCTTGATTTGTGCCCAAAATAGAAACCCAGTTCCTACCCAGCATTAGTGCAACTCTCACCAACTTCTCAAGGAGTTGCTGAGTGAAAAGTCAGACTTCAGAGGGTAAAGACTGGGCACTTGCTAGTAAATACTGCTTATTGAAACATCCAGCCAATTGGTGTGCTTCAGGTCATGTGTGACAAAGTGAGGAAGTGGCTTGGTGTCTCCAGAGGTCATCACTGGCACCTGGGACTCATCTTGCTTATCCCAGCCACTCTCATCATGCTGTCCCTGCAAGCCTCATCTCTCTCTGTGGGGATACAGCTCATTTCTGGGGCCAGCACTGCCCCCAGACTCCTCCCACCATGTCCTGGGTCTGTGGGACTTGTCCTGGGGCTGTGATGCCTGGACCAGCCAGGAACTGGGGCATTTCTGCGCTGGTACGGCATTGAGTAGATGGAGCAAGGCAGCTCTGCAAAGGTCTCTGTACTACAAAGGGAGAGGGGCAAACTAGCTCCCTAAAATCCTCTGATTAAGAAAGGTCTACAAGCTTTAGGTCCTGGAGATGGATGACTTTCTGACCCCGCCATCCCTGTGCTCATGTCTAGGGCTGGAGACGGAGCTCCTCAGCCTAGCAGAGGGAAAGCCTCAGGCACGTGCCGGGAACATCGCCGGGGATTCCCTGCATTCCCGGGATGCTTATCGCGCTCTCTGCCAAGCTGAGGCCCAGGGAGGAGCAGGGCAGAGAAGGAATGAGAAACCTCCTGCTTCAGCCTGAGAAACAGGTGGGGGCTGAGATAAAAGCGGGTGGATGATCACAAGAGCTCTGCCGCACAGCTCCCTTCTCCAGCTCGCTGGGAGAGCGGCAGCAACTGAAAACAAAATGCCAGACGAGACTAAGGTTGCCTCCAACCATTGCTCCCCGCCGAGGGACGTCGTGTCCTTCCAACACCATCACGTTCAGCATCTGAAGTCGGGGACAGCTGGAGCTCAGCTGGGGCAGGGAGCCATGGGGCTCAGCCCCACACACACATGAGGTCAAGGACTTCCCATCCCCTGTCCCTGCATGTGGGGGAGAGCTGGGAACTCCCACAGAACAACCAGAAAGTGAATCTTTCCTCATCTTTTTTCCCCACACAGTCTCAAAGAGCAACACTTTCTGGCTAAGGCTTTCCCCCAGGATGAAGAACGCTGAATTTCATCTCCCTTTTGTGAATGAGTGACAGGGACTGTGCCTCCACTGACAGGCACTACGGACCCCTCTCATGGTGGCCAGAAAGGCTTTTCATCCCTACTCCCTGTACAGCCCAGTGGAAAGATTTGATCTAGGTGATCAACACCTGAAACCAGAACAATCAGTGGGTAATTCCCTCTGCCTTATCTCTTTCACCTTAAGGTCTAAATACAGCTCTGACTTAAGTCCTGTTGTCCACCAGTCAAGGGGTGGAGCTCAGTCTCACCCACACACAAATCTCTGCCGGGTCCAACATCCAGCGCGTCAGCACATACCTGCCATGGGCTTTACCCGAACTTTGTAGCCGTTGATGGTCCCTTCGGTCTCTTTCCATTTCATCTGGAGCCTGTCTTCCGAAAGGACTGTGAGTTTCAGCCGGCCTGACCCTGGGGAGGAGGAGACATGTCTGTGCTGTTCGGGATGCAGTTCCTCCCACAAAACACCACAAATGCCATCTCCTCTATGGACACAGGAACAGTTGTAATGCAGAAGAAACCTTCACCATCCCATACAAGCCCTCAGCATCCCCACGAGTCACTGCAAAGCTCTAGCCTCCAAAATACGCGAAGAGGAATTTCTCAGGCGCTCAAATGAGACCTCAGTGTATACTGCTGTAAAAGGGAGAGCAGCCTGCCATAGAGGTGAGGGCTTTCTCTGCACCCCTCGCATCTTGGAGGACTCTCCCAAGAGCTTTCATGAAGAATGTTTTGTTTCAACCAGCATGTTTAGTGAAAACATCTGAAATGGGAGGGTGGGAAACAGATAAAAGGGCTCAGTGAGGCTCTTCAGTAGGCTTGCGCTGCTGAGAACTACAGAAATTCCCCAGGTGATGGATCCCATACTTCTGCAGAAAGATTGTTTCAGAGGCAGCTCCGAGGACCAGCTGGGTTTAGGAAAAGAAAAAAAAAAAGAAGAAAGAAAACCTGATGAAGTGTAAATAACAGTTCCTGGCAGGACCATAGCTCATGGGCACCAGCTTGTATCAGTTTGCTGCAGGGAGCAGCAAACTCAATGACAAATCCTGAGGAAAAAAATATCAGACAAGGAGGTAAAAAGAAGAAAGAGCACATTCCCTTATTTCTGGATTTCACAGATATCTTTTAAACCCCAGCTAGATGTCTGAACTCATGTGTTACTCTTCGAATCAATGATTCCTCAGTAAAACATCACTGCATTGTCACACGAAAGTCACCACATGAAACTTTTTCACTTGACTGGATATAGGATGGTAACTCAGCAGATTATCTCCCCTCCCTCCTGACGCTGCACCTACAGCTGCCCTCACTGGCAATGAGTGAGCGTGTCCTTTGCCTACGCGCTGTGAGCATCTCCACACAAATGCTCTCCTCGTTTGCAGTGGTTACTAATTTCTTTCCCTACTCATTAAAATTTCTTTCCCTACTCATTAAAAAAGCTCAGGGTGACCTGGAGTCTCTGGCTCAGTGCTGGCAAACCGTGTGGCACAGGATTCCTCCAGTCCCTAACCTGGTCTCACATGATGTCCAGACATCTCCTGACAGCTTTGCCATGAAGTCACAGCCCAGGAAAGCAGTGAGAGCTGGCAGCGAGGACTTGCTTGTCTCAGCCCAACATCTGTGCCTTAACCTTTCCTCGCGGAGACTTCCTGCGGGCTGCCCAACAAGCAGATAACTATTTTGGGGGAACAAAGCTCAGATTCACATCTCACCCCAGGCAAATCTGAAGGGGAAGAGAGAAAACATGGGGAAGAGGGGTGGGGGGGCAAAATCAGATCCCAGAATCAAGCCTGAGATAAATGGTAAAAGATCATGGAACAATGAATTCATAGTTGGATTAAACATGGAGCTGTCTTCTTTTGGCCAAGTGTGGTCCAGCTCCTCAGCCATCACTCTAGGAGCCCAGAAGCTAAAAAGGCAAGAATGTCCCCAGACAGATTAGAAAGGACAGCATCCTCTAAAGCACCATTATGTGCTGGATGCAAATGAACTCCAGTGCCATGAAAGCTCCACTGTTCCCCTGCCCTGAGTTGGACATGTGCTATTTGATGCTGTAACCTTGCTCTCCAGCTGACAGGGAATTAAACTCAGGCTTAACTGCAGAGACTGGTCTGGAAGATACTCAGCATGGAGAAACATCTCCCAGCTCTGAAGTTCTATCACCTCCCTCAAAACCTTTGTGCTGACCACTTCCACAGAGGGTTCAAAGATGATATAAAGGTGGGTCTTCAACACCAGAAAGGCTGTGGTGAGGTGCTATAGGTATCTTCTGGCACTATGGGAGCACTATGCATTACAGGAGGAATGTGCCTCATGCTTTCTTATCCAGATGTTGCACCACGTATCACCGTGTACATCCAAAGCAATCGTTTCAGAGTGCAGGCCAGATGCAGTGACTAACAGAAGCAACACCCTTTTCTTTCCTACTTCTCAGGCCCCATTTGCAGATCACACAAGCACCTCTCATTGCTTATGGAGACTGAAACGCATCCCCGGTGCGAGGGAGTGGCACGCTGAACTGCTGCCAGGCATGAGGACAGGCTTTGCAGGGCGAGGTTCTCTCCCCAAACAGGACCCCTGATCTCCTGTGGCTCTTCGTGTGTGGGAACAGGCTGTTCAGAGCTTTACCAACAGACACCAGAGCACAGCAGCCCCTGAAATCCCACGCGTGATTGGCAATGCCCCTCACATGCGGAGCCACTGGGAAGGGCTCGGGCAAGGGCTGGGCTGCCCCAGGTGACAGCCAGACCATTGGGAACTGCCCAGGGCAAGGGCAGGTGTGCTCCTTACCTTGGCCCACGCGTCCCCAGACGTGGCTCACCACAGGCAGGCAGGCAAAAAAGAAACAAGCGTGAATCAGCATGGTGACCAGGACCTAGAAGAAGGCAAGTATTAGGAAGAGGAATCAGAAGTTGCGTTTCACCATGACAATATCCATTTTTTTTTTTGCAGTGCTCAGTTAAGGGACCACAAGCTGAGATCTCCAGCTTTGTGCATCAGTGACAGCACCGAAAGGGCAGATGGAAACACACATGTGAGTTTTCCTGCAATTCCTAGGTATTATCTTATATTCCTGGTCTCTCCAATTCAGCTGTTCAATGCCTTGGACCAGTACTAAACTGTGTTTATAAACCTGACGGGGAGTAGGCTTTGACCTGGTATCCTTTCAGCCTGCTTAGTCCTGGAGACGGGCACTGCTCGCTTGGTAGGACCATCCCAACAGTGGTACGATAGGTGCTGGGTTTTGCTCTGATCATGGAAATAAGCAACGTTGGCCAAACCATTGGACAGACATAGATTACAGAACAACTTCTGGTTTAAATCAAACAGAAGTAATTAATTCTGGTTGTTGTGACCAAAGGCAATGTAAGTATACAAACACACAGCATCTTCCTCATGTCCCCGCAATGCACATGCTGATCATAAGGGGAAAAGCATTCAGAGGAGCACTTTTGGCAGATAATCTCCTCGTACCACAGATTTAAAGACCCTGCAGTTGCTGGGATAAAGCAATTACGAAGCAGGAGGGATACCACAGACCTAGCTGAGTTTATGTCAACAGTTGAGAAATAAGACATTTTGGTTTTTTTTTTTTGCAGTAGAGTTCCCGAGAAGCTACGTTCAGGACTCGTTGGGATAGTCTTGTTTTAACTTGTTCACCTGACCAAGACTGAAAACAGATGCAGTTACAGGCTTAATCATGGCAGGGGATCAGGTTGCCTCAGACGTAACCTCTGCAGCGTGGATAAAGCTGCCTGGCCAAGGACCTTGAGCACGTGCAGTTGCCTTTGCTGGCCTGGATTTCAGTTTTACTCAATTTGGGTCAGAAATGTTAGATCAGCATAAAATCACCCTGATGGGAACAGTGCCTCTCGCTCATCCCGGCCTCAAGACACCAAGTTTACAACACGTGCTGCTGGCCTTTGGCCACACATCATTGGCATCTGTCATTTTTGCACGAGACATTTCAGCCTTATTGCTTTTGGCAGAACCAGACCATACACAAGTTTCTTCCGCTGCCATGTGCGGTGACATTTCACTTCTACTCATTTGGATGGACAGGTATTTAGAGGCTCCTGGCAAATGCCTAATTCTCTTCAAGTACGCCAGCTTTTTAGTGATTTCAAGGGAAAATAAACATGCACAAGTCACCCAGCCATGATCTCCTGGGGTTTAAATCAGGTCTAAATTGCTGTAAGAATGAATGGAAAAATATACAAGTTATAACAGGGAGATGTTAACCACCCTACTCAGTCTGTGATTTTTTTTTTTTTTAATTGAAGATCAGGTTATACACAACAACTGCAGTGTAACTGAAGCCCTTCGCCACGGGAAACACTTGCTTTTTTTTTTTTTCCCCAGCTAATAAAATGAAGTCATTGCTTATAAAAAACAGCAAACATTTTATGGGTGGGTTTCAGGAATCTGACTGTCAGCTCAAGAAAAGCAAACTCTGCCCTGACTGCAGAGGTACACGTGCCAAACAACAGCAAGAAGTCTGCATTTTTTAAAAAATCCTTGAATCAGAAGTTCCTCTGTGCCACTTTGCAATGCCACCAAACTGCTCTTGATGTTTTTTGCAACTTCCCTGTGGCTCTGCTGGCAAACGGGATGCCAAACTCTGGGAAAAGCACTGGATGGTGCATGACCTTTTCACGTTAACCGGAGTTACACGGGATGGGCCTGATCCCCTCGCTCATCACCCATGGTCCCTTCCTACCCATTTCTGCCCAAGCTGGTGCCACCCCCCACCCAGTCCCCGGGACAGAGGGAACCACACTGGTCTGCTGGCGGGCACACAACCTCCGGCACGCCGCTGCCTCTCCCCCATTACTCGCCCAAGGAAGGAATTTGGAGACAGCAACACATGGAGCGTGTGAGTATTTCCAGGGTCTGGAAAATGGGGAGGGGGGATACACCACTTCCCACTTGCCCCAGCTGTGTGCTCAGAGAGGATTTGGAGGTTAAGCCGTCAGAGTTCCCCTTATTTGTATAGGAAAACTTAAAAGTAGTTGCTTTAATTAAAGAAAAAAAAATTCTATGCAAAAAAAATCCCTACCCCATTTTTAAATCAGCGCACCTAAAAGTGGGGATGTGGGGGCACTGTGAGTTATTTCCACCCTCCACAGCTGCAGTCTGGGGACATTTCTGTCACTCCTCATCCCAGAGGGCATGGCCACCTCTGCGCAGAAGTACTGGCAGAAGCAGTGTCACCTCAGTGCTGGTACCTGGCTGCCTGGAGCAAATCTGCCCTGCGCTCCCCGAGTGCTGCGCCAGTCAAAGGACCAAAAACAGATTAAAAAACCCACCTTCATCAACCTCTTTCTGTTTTCTCATGGAAATCTCCTGCATTTCAGTTCCACTGTTGAACAAAAATTCTCAACTATCCCTGCACCAGTCTCAAAAAAGTAATGGGCAAGTTTTATTTCTAGGCTGAGCCTTTGCAGCTCCTCACAGCCCAGGCAGGCTTAGTAGCATCGCCTTGGTGCAGACCCACAGCACAGCTCCAGGTGGGAGTCCTGTCCTCTCTGGCAGGATTTCCTGCAGGTTTTATACTATTAACCACAAAAGAGAAGGAAAAAAAATAACTCCAAACCAACCAAGTGCATTTCTCACAGCCATCACTCCAAAAGAGTTGCTAAAGCAGCCCTGGCAATATTTAGAGGTGACCTGCAGCGAGTGTGAGTCTGGAGGCTGCTTCACCACGAGACGATGAGACCGGTCACCTCCGGGCTGAGCTGCACCAGCTTCCAGTTTCCCAGAGAGCAAAACCCTGCTGAAGTTCCCAGCTCCGCCAATACCCACCCGTGCCCCAAAATAACGCAGCCCCAAAACAACCCAACCCCAAAGGGGAACAAGCCACAGACCTCTTTCCCTGGAGAGAGTCGGGACGCGTGACGAATCCAGCTACATTCTGCAACGGTGGAGAGAAGCGGCCCCGGCGCCTCGCCCGCTCCTCGGCGCGATGAGAGATTTCAATTCCCAGCCGTCGGGAGGGATAAGGAAGGGGAGGGAGAGCAGGGGGAGAGGGCCAGCGATTCCCCCACCTCCCTCTCGCTGTGCAGCCGGGGCAGCGCTTGGCCCCTACGTGTGGCGAAATAAAGCGCCCACAACAAGAAAAAACCCACTTCTATGTAAAAAACAGAGTTTTTGTTAACTAAATGCTAAATATCTGCTCAGGGAGCTGCTGATTTCCTAGAGCGCAGCAACAAGTCGTGGCTCCCGGGGATGAAGTCAGCCCAGCCCCGCTCACATCCCATTAAATATTTTTTGAAAGCCCGGCGTTTGCACTGGGGGCAAATTGCATTGCGTTTATTTAAGGAAATTAAGCACATCTGCACGCTTCGCAAGGCCAGGGGCTGAATCATGAACTGGAGCTGGATGGTGCTGCAGACTTCCCAGCTGTGGGATGCAGTCCTGACCTCCACCCGCATGTGGTCCCCAGCCCCGGGAGCGCCCAGCCCCGCGCCAAAACTTCTTTTTTTGGAAGAATTTTGTCCTTGTTGTGGGAATGGAACAACTGACAGTGGCATTTCTCCTTACAAATGGAGGCCAGATTTTCAGCTGCATCTCTGGGGACTGCCAGCATCAGTCTCCCATTGCAACAAAGAGAGCTGCGGGAAACTCGCAATTGCTGTTCTACGGGAAACACAGGCACCTTGGAAAGTGTCAGGTCAGAGAGGAAAAAAATCATAGTTTTCAAATATTTTTGCACGATAAGCAAACATTTGGTAGTTCATTGCCATTTTCCTTTATAAGTATTTAAAGCATCACAACGCACAAGCCAAAGGATGACACCTAAAGGAAGCACTTAAATCTTGTTAAAACAAAACATGGAGCATCTGGCAGCCTGTGGAGAGAAGGTTGTCACTGCCCTACGTGTAAATACCACAAGTGACCTCTCCTGTAAATCCTGCTGGATTTTAGTAGTTGCTCAGATTTGCTACAGCTTACTCCAAAACCAGGATGAGGTGAGAAAAGAAAGAGCACAGATCTGCTTTGCTTTCAGAGACGTTCAGACCCAGAGCTAACATTACACTCTGGTTACGTCAGAAGAATCTGGAGCTGCTTCCAATGCTCATGTTCAGGTCGCTGCTTTCTGGCTTCCCCTTCCCAAGGTGCCCACGCAACGCTGGCCTCTCCTGGCTTTGTCTGACTTTGGTTCCCGGCCAACACTGTAGGTTAAACCTTGAGGGCCATCACAGACACCCAAACCCTCCCTGAACACCAACACCAACCAGAATCTAAAAAAGCAAAGGGATGCTGTTTGCTTGTGCACCAAACGGCTGGAAATAACAACTGTGAGTATGTTGACAAACGGCTTAAAGGATTGTCTGGTTTCACTTAGGGGCTGGAAGGACCCCAGTGGATTATCAACGCAAACATCTCGCTTGGACCATGTTCCAGGAACACTGCGCTCCGTGTAGTCCCATTACCTCTGCACCAGCGCTGGGGGAGCACATATCCCTTCATACCCAGGAAAAAAAAAAAAGGTGGCCAGCAGTAATGCAATAACTAACACGCCACTGACACCAGATTTTCCAAGAAAGTCAGATCCCACTTTAACATAAATCAAAATGACTGGTTTAGGGAAGGTTGGGATTGGTTTTTTTAGGCTTGGCCAGTGGGCGAGAGTGCTGCACGGAGGGACCTGCCCTTAGCAGGAGTGTGGGAAATTGTCCTGCCGGATGCACAGCATGATGCTCTGTGAACTGGAAAGCAAGAAACCTCCCCGTTTTCTTGTTATTACCTGTTATTCTATATTTAGTTCAGGGTAGTCTGGAAGTCTCACCTTCTCAAGAAACTCAGCTGGGAAGAGCAACCAGGCCTGGCTGTGAGCATGGCTAAGCCAAGAGAGCAGCTAGAGCCTTAGGCTTTCTTTACGAGGAACCATACATCACCGTATTCATTTCCTTATTTTCCCAACAGAGTCGATGGCACGGCTTATCAAGCCATCTGGAAAGCACGTTGTGTTCTGGGTGGACTGCACAGACAACTCAGGGGAGCTCAGGCATCCTCACTTGCTGCTTACCAGCTTGTACCACCTGCCTCGCAGCTTGGCTGGATGAGTGGCTGGTTCTACAGCTTGGTTTCGTGATGCACTAAACTCTCCCACTGACACTAAAAAGGAGCTGCAAGAGCCGAGATCCTCTCAAGATCAGGTAGAGCCAAATACTTCAACACCATCAAAATCCAAGACTTGTCCATTAGAACATTTTTATTTGAAAATATATTAAAACGCCTGGCTACATTTCAGAGTGAAAGGCCAAGCTTGGTCCCTCCCCACAGTCCATCCTTGCTCAGTGGAGTGTCCTGCCTTTCCAAACAGCGGTGGGATGCGACCCCTTTGCTCACTCAACGGCTTCCATGACTTCCATCACA
This sequence comes from Ardeotis arabs, assembly GCA_011801015.1. Taxonomy (NCBI): domain Eukaryota; kingdom Metazoa; phylum Chordata; class Aves; order Otidiformes; family Otididae; genus Ardeotis; species Ardeotis arabs. The sequence goes on along the minus strand of JAAGAY010144792.1, from coordinate 9,400 downwards.
AGAGTTCGTGGTCCTGTCATGATGAGGCTGCTGATGGTCTGATAGTCCAGATGCAAAACGTACATACCGTTCACTGAGAAAACAAACTGGCACACCTGTAAGGAGAGGAAGGGCAGATTACCTTCACCTAAGGGCACCTTACCTTCAGGGCAACTTCTGCCCATGACTGACTACAGCCAGAGGCTGCAGTGCAAATAATTCACTACAAAATCCTGCAAAACCTAAAGCATTACCACTTCGTAAGCTACACTAATAATCACCGTGCTACAATCACTGCCTCGTACAAAAGGGACCAAAGGGATTTAGACTGTGAGCTAACAGAGAAGAGGAGACTCATTTACGAGCAGTGGTTCATTTTGCAGATGGAGATGAGGCACAATATTAACATCTAGCAATTTGCTAGCAAATGAGATTCGGTAAGGAGAAATTAACTGGGCTCTTGAGTAAATGAAACAAATTCATCCATCCCCTTCCAATCCTGCCTGAAGCAAACAAGGAGTCACACTCTGCCTCTGAAGAATCCCATCATTTCAAACATCCATGTGACTTTAGACTGACATCAGCTTGCCGAAATCACTCCCTCACTGCTCGGGTTTTTATAGGGAACTGTGAAACTCAACATGTTCTTTCCTTCACACCTGAAACTCTGCACACAAAACCCATACATGCCTGGGTCTAAAATGAGTTTCAAGACCTCAGTTCATTTAACCTGAGCAGGAAATACTGGAAGTTACTGGATGAATCAAATCAAGGCATCAATCTAAGGTTATTAAGCTTTCACGTACGTGGAAAATAGTTCCACGCAGGACTACGTTGTTAATAGCAGAGAAACACAAGATGCCTTACATCTCAGGAGCTGTGAGAGCAGGTGATTCAGGATAAAGCTCTGCTCCTTCCCTGCTTCACTGGGGTTATATACAGTTACTGGAGCTGAACTGGGAATTCTCCGCTTTGTTTTTAGCGGCTCAAACAGTTTTGACATCTGCAAAGTCTACCACAGGGACAGCTGAGTTTTGACAGATTTTTTTCAGTTTTAGCTGCCTGCAGCCCCTGAGCATCCTTCCCTCTGCCTCTCGCACCACTGCTGGAGCTCCGTGCACCTACTCGATGGGACTGATCTCCACTGCAGGAGGTGGGATTATCACTGAGTTCAGCCCAAAAAGCCCAAAAGGGACATAAGTCTTGTCTCCTGTTAAGTCACCATGAGGAAGAAGTACCTTCATCCCTGCAGCAGCAGCAGGTCCTCCTGGGTCCACTGCTTGGATGTGGCAAGGTCTTCCTCCTCTGACCACAAACCCCCAGCCCACCGCATCTCCCACAATCTACAAGCAGAAAAGAAGGGTTTTAAAAACCAAGGAATGGGCTGGATAGAGGAGATGCAACAGATCCTGGTGAGACAGAGAGCTCTGCTCGCGATCCTAATCTGCCATGGGTGGGAGAGAAAGGGCTGTGCACCAAGTGAGGCACAGAACCACAGATTAATTGCTGTCTGCAAAGCTGCTTTCTGATTAGTATTCCCTGCCAGCACAGGCGCAAGAGTGAAGCTCAGGCAGCATGAAGTTGAAGTGCAAGGCGTGCACCAAGAGCGTGCTGAGGACATTTCCAGAGCACGCACGCCGTGCCTTTTCCTTGGCACAGGAGAGCATTGCCAGGGTGGAAGTCACCACCCTTTAATTCTTCCCACCCTGATCTCCGTCTGTCAGAGCAGTTTGCTGTCATGCTGTTGCCATCTGATGTGACTAAAAGAGAAAAGGAATTCCCAAAGGACTTTGCACATCACCCGTAGAAATGAATAACGGCAACTGCAGAGCTAAGCAGAAGGAAACGAGCCATGAAAGGCCCAGGCTGGCAGAGTTGAAGGGCAGGGCAAGAGCATTCAGGACATGTCATGATAATCTCCAGCTTTATTTTTCTTGCTCCTTCCCCCCAGTTTCTACAGCTCAGTTAATTGGGGAACCTGATCCACAGCTCCTCTGTAACCCCACGTGTGTCAAACCAGCACGGCAAGACAGCCCTCACCCTTCCTAAACTGGCCTTCATGAGACTCCCCCTTTCAGAGGTGGGCAGGAAAGGGCTGAGGAGTTTTACACAAAAATAAACAAGCATGATAGGATCCGCAGGGCAGGAACTGTCTTGCAGCATTCACATCCAGCACCCATCAGCCCTGCCTCGACCGGTCCTACAGCTTTAGAAATAACACAAAAGCCAAAGCCCAAAGCTCAGGCTGTCTGCAGCATCCTGGAGATTTTGCAGTGGGTTTATTTTGACAAGAAAAAAGTCCATCATAAGAAAATCAACAGCGGCTTGTGGATGCCCCCCATTCCATCAGATGCTGATGGATCATATCGACATATCTGACCCACAACAGGAATGATAAAGCCGTGCGGAGAGGTGACACCTGTGTGACACAGGACGAGTGTCAAAGTCTCTGCTGTCACCAGACTTGGCTGATTCGACAGTTTGTATGGAGCTGGATGAACCATCAATGGGAGTTTTTCTGTCCAGGAAACGTTCTCTTTCCTGATCTACTTCTTTAATACACATTAAACTAAAGCAGAGGCTGTCCACGTTTTCACCCACAAGAACATCTGCAGATATTGACCCACTGAGACTCACCAAGGAAGACCCATGGTGACGTGACATGCACTCAAAGTTTCAACACACAGAGGTCAGAGCAGCAGACAGAAAGCTATCAAAGAGCAGTCAGAGCTCAGTACTGCTGGGTTAGCAATTCCATTCACCATGGTCACTTACCGTTAGCGTTTTCTTGATGTAGGGGGCCCCCGGGGACAGGAGCTCTTCATTGGTGACGGGTCTCTTTAACACTAGAGCAGAAGGTGACAGATCTTATCAGAATCAAGGGTTTCATACAGTAAAGTGCACAACGAGGCAGCCCGGGGACTACCATGAGCTGGAGAACAGATGTTAGAACCACCCACAGTTACCGCACACGGAAATCTTTGAATTCAGCTCAATGTTGAGATGAATTTGCACAACTTTTCAAACCAATCCTCAGAGATGAAGCTGACCCTCTCCTCTTGCAAGTCACCAAGCTGACAGCAAATGAGTTTGGACCTGAGGCCCAAGCTAGCCTGTGCCCTGAAGGGATCAGGGCAGCGCAGAAGCCCAGACCTGATTTGGGGTTGCACTCAGCCACAGGAGGGAATACCAACGTAGGAGTAGTGCTGAAGTAGGGGTTGGAGTTTCCAGCTAGAGAAGTGATGCTGCTTCTTCGAACCGCTGAGATGATTTTGATCTCCTTGTTTGTCTGGACTGAAAGAGGCAGAAATAACAATTACCCAAGGAAGGAACAGTCTAGTTTAAAATAACAAACTTCCCCCACTAGCCCCACCCACATCTGGAAGGTAAGCATGCACTGAAGATGGCATTTGAGCACAGAAAGAATAAAACCAAGCTTCAAAGACAGTTCAAGAGCTGAGTTGATGGTAAGCAGAGTTATTTTCCTGGGATGGGGACCTGCGATAGTGACTGCAACTGCCTCAAGGCATCCGCCACAAACAGATGGGTGGTCACATCATGGGATGCTTGGAGGAAAGCCCTACACTGCCAGAGCAAGACCCTCAGCTCTGGGATACTCTGGTGATGTAATCCTTGCTTTCACACCCCTCCACAAACACATTCATCATTACCGGAGAGAAAGCTAGTGTTGCCAGGGTCTGGGTTGAGCTTGCGAAGACAGAAGGGGCTGTCCGGGCTCTCAGACAGGGCACGAGAAGAGTTCTCGTTGAGTAACTCTGTGAGACGCCGCCTCCGTCGAAAGTTGATCCAGAATTGGTAGAGGCTGTCACTGTCAAAGAAGTGATGCCTATTGGAGACTAGGAGAGAACAGGGGAGGAGGGAGAGGCTGAGGGGGTGCAAAAAATATGTAGCAAATATTCTGAGGGACCCAGATGAACTGCTTTTAATGCCTCTGTGTTCCATTGCAGGTTTGCTGACTGTTTGAGAATGCTGCCTGCAGGGAATGAGGAACAGCAGGGCCACCTCCCCAATAATGCCACCTCCCCGGGGTGCACCATCGAGTCACAGCCCTCTACCTGCCCCTGTCCCAAGACACTCAGAGGACTCCCCGCCTTCTGGAAAGTTTAGTTCCTGCAGACGGTTATGATCTCCAGCCAAGCGGGGATGAACATTACATCCTCACAACCCAGCGCTCAAAACCCCAGGGGTGGATCCCAGTCCTGTGGCCGGAGGCTTTGAAGAAGCGAAGAGTAATAGCTCAGATTTCAACTCAAAGCCTTTGTGGGTGGTGGAAGATTGCTCCGATTTCAAAGGTCACTGGCTCCAAACATAGAACTCAAAGGCCCCATTGCCATCTCCAAGTGGGCACTTGACCAGCACTTGTTGCACGACATGAATGAGGATTTGTTCCTAGCACAGCCTTGACAACTACGTTCATCTCAGGCTTTCCATCCCGGCTCCAGCCCGACCCTCGCTCACCATGCTGAATGATCCCGTGTTCCAACAGCGCCCGTCCCAGCTCCACCGCTTCCTTTCGGTTCTCCGCTTCTCCCTCCTGAACGAGCCAGTCGATCATCTCGCAGCCCAGGAAAGTCCTCTGATACTTCACCGAGTTCTCCTCTCTCACCTTCAGAATTGACTCTTCCATGCTCACCAGCCTGGCACAGAGGTGGGACAAGGCTCCCGTGATGCCACGCATCCGTGCCATCCCACGCGGGAGCTGCAGCCAGGCGAAGCAAGGCCGAGAGAAGCGGGCAAAGCGTTACAGCCAAAATATTGCTGCCTTGGAGCAGTGAGGAGGGAGGGAGAAATGCCGAGCCACAGTCAGGCAGCTTTGTAAATCTTCATCACAGCAGAGGAAGCAGCTTCAGCGAAATCAGTTCAGCTGTGAACTTGGCTAGAGACCGCAGGGGAAAGCCAAGCAAGCAACCAAACGCATGCAACAAACAGCAGATAGTCCAAATCAATGGAGAAGGTGTGTTTCAGTAACCACACATTGAGTTTGCAGCATATGTGGGAGCTACATCCAGTGTCTCCAGGAGAGGGTGCAGTGGGCTCAGCCGTGAGACGCGCTGGATGTCCTCCCCGGTCACCCAGCAAAAGCAAAGGACAAGGGCTGAAGGTCTGCCAGAGGGTCAGGGAGACAGCCAAAAATCACTGCTCGCCTGGCTGAAGGGCTTCCCTCAGTGCCAGCTGGTGAATCTGATCGCTGGGGTTTGAGGATGGAGACGATGTGAAGGGGCTGTTAAAGGGAATGGGGCCAGAGGGTGGTCTGTGGTTGAACCCAGCCCAACAAGAGGACTCGTCAGATGTCTGGGAAGATGGTTTGGATACAGAACCAGAAACAATCACCATAAAGAAAACCAAGCACTTGGAGGTAGAAGGAGTTTTCTTTACTGTCTGAGAATCAGTTTTCCCATTACAAATTTTGCAAACAGGCTAAGCAGGGTGCAGGGGTCTGGGCTCATGGGGGTCCTGAAGATCCTATACCCTTGCTGATTTTGGTGGGACATAAATCCAAATAGAGTGGTGGAAGCAGCTCACGCAGGGAGGCTGGGGGAGTGCTGGGAACAGCCACTGGACGTGCCCATCCCGGGAGCACTCAGACTGCAGACTGGACCCTAGCGCTTCCCCGTACCGGAACCCAGAACCTGCGCCTGGGTTGGAGCCCTTGAAAGCATCCGTCAGCATTTCCCAATGCTACAGCACAAGGTGTGGAAAAGGAAGAGGAAAGCCAGCCGTAGCTGTGGCTCCCAGCCGTAGAGCATCATCAGCAAGCACAGCGCACTCCCAACTCTGCTGAGAGTTGTTTTGCTGGGGAAGGACTCACGTACTTCTCGTAAAGGCTCTGCCCCCTCATGAACACCTTCACGTCCTTGCTGAGCGGGAAGGTCCCGTCGTCCTTGCGGAAGCGGTACAGCAGCTTGGCGTCCTTGTAGTCGGAGTGCTCGTCGCAGACTGAAAGGAGGAGTTCGGAGCAAGGGCGTCAGTGCCGCGGGCGGCTGTCCGTCCCTCAGGGACACAGCTACACAGCGTGCAGGGTGCTATCTCCAGGTTAAAAGCTATGGGGGATGCGTGCCATGCCCTTCTCTACGTCTCTCGTACCATGGAGCATCTGAGCCCTCGGTCCCCAAATCAGGTGCCTGCAGCCCATGCTGGTGGGAGAGGTCGAGTTTGTCTACGTTTTGATCCAAACACTAAAACGTTCATCAAAACAAACTGAGAAGTTTGTTTGTTTAGTTATTTTGTTGGTTTTGAGGGTTTTGTTTGTTTTTTTTAATTAAATATTTATGCTTTCATGTAGACTAAAAGAAAACAAACAGAATTGTCTCTCAACCAGCTTTTTTTTTTTTTTTCCAGAAAGCTACTGCCACATGTAAGCAGACTTGGAGGACAGGAGGAAAAACCCCCACACTGCATCCAAAAGCCCATTAAATCACCTCTGCCCCTGTCAAAAATACAAAAATATATAATGACACCAACTTCTCCACGTAATTTTGCACCAGCCCTGCCCAATTCATGCACATGGCAAACTGACCTCCACAGACATTTTTCTCCAAAACTAAGTGCATACAACCGGAATAACCAAATTGATGGGAAAATCCTCAGTTTCGTATTTATCTTGGAGATGAGCGCACAGTCTGTAAATGCACGGCTCTTAAGTGCATGCAGCATTTGGCAGGTAAATATTTGGGATTCAGCTTTGAGATAAACTTGCCTGCAACGGATTCCTACACTACAATTCAAAAAAAACCAAAACCAAACCAACACAAACCCAACTCCCTCCCAAAAAATCACAGTCCAGCTCCTCTCAAATCAGTCAGCCTGCCTTGCTTCAGGTCCACCTGTCTGAAGCAAGAAGGGGAAATTTTAGTGGGGGAAAAAAAAAACCACAACCCAAAAAAAACCAGAGTAAAGGATATGCCTGGAAAACAAATAAAACTAGTCAAAGGGGAAAAAGAACCACAAAGATTTCCTCACTAAAGTAATGTAATCCACCAGAGCGAAGTTCAAAAGACGTAAGATACTACTTATGAAAATCTGAACACTTGCTCTTTCTTTTGAGCAGACTGGCAAAGCTTCATTCCCCTTTTGGTGAGCAGCAAAATACTGAAAACCCTCAGATTATGTGGAGTTCATCGTTCCTCCTGAGTGTGAAATCAGGACGCTAAGGCCCATGACTCACCAAGCAAGCAGGCAGGTCAGGAAGATTGCTTCAATCAGTGAAATTTTGCATCTTCATAACTCCCAGGAGCAACAATTCAGCTGGCATCACGACCAGGAATCTAGCATAAAACCTTACAGGACTGCACCCGTAGAAAACCAAAGCATTTTTGCCATTTGAGGACCAATTTCAAAGCGTTTCCAGCACTTAATAGAATAACAGCTCAGACCACACCAGACCTCTAAGAGCCAGCACAGACAACGATCTTCATGAGATCATTATCGTCTGGATCCCGGTGGAGATGAGGGCAAACAGCTTAGGCAGCCAGTTGCGAAGCACTTGGCACGGCGCTGCGGTTAGCAGGCAGCCCTGTTTCCCACAGGACTAACGAAAATTAACGGTGATAAGGCAAGTGGGAAAGTCAACTTCTGCATCCTGCCAGGAGTTAGCACCCAAGCAGGAGGGACGCACCGCGATAAGCAATCAAATCAGAGCTGGTACCCAGCGCTGCGCAGGTTTAATTAACTAATGGGTTTATTTGAAACTGTTGGCCGGAGAGATGGAAAATAATCAGTTTTAAGTGTTAATTGTTAACGGAGAACTCACTGCTTCAGCTTTATGCTTTTGTGATAAAGCACAGCAGCAGAGTTTGTTTTTATTCAAGGCTTAACATAAAGGGCATCAACCTCAGCAAGCAGCAGATGGCAACAGGGAGTGTTTGCATCGCGGTGGTCAGAGGCAGCTATTTCTGGACCCTAGAGGAGAGGAGGAAAGAGAGGGCTGGATTTGGTACAGTTGTCATCTGCTTCTGTCTCCTCAGCCACATCCTCTTGAGACAAACTCCCACCAAACCCCAGGTGACCACATCTTGTGTCCCAGAGACGTGGGAGCCAGGGAGCTCAGCCACAGCCTCAGCGCAGCGGTCTCCCAAGCCTGCCTGAAAATCCAGGACTTTTGGATTTCCACATGGAGAGAAACAGCTCTTCGCTAGTACGAAGCCCTTGTTTCCCGTTGTTGTGTCGGCTGGACCTTCGAGATTGCTCTGCAGCTCAGGGACCGGCGCAGAGCACAGCACACAACCTGATTAATCCAAAACTGCTGAAAGCTCCTAACAGTTTTTTTTTAAAGAACAAAGCCTGAATACTAAGAGCTGGGCTTCAGCATCAAGCTGCTTCCCTCTGCCCCCTTCCTATTCCCTTTTTTCTTTTTCCTCTCCTTTCTTTTAACAGGTTCCACAGACAAGCCTTTGAAATGGCATCACACATGCAATTCCCAAGGAAGACATTCCTACAGGATTGCTTGAGCCTCAGGTTTACCGGTACCAGATGACTTTTTGCTTGGAGTAGTGAGTGGTGTTGACTCCACATCCCTACCTGTCCCACCCCAGCATGGACGGGGAAACCGAGGCATACTGGGGTCTTATGGCAAAAAAAATTAAAATGAACTTTCCTGCAGATGCGAAGCGTGTTATAACTCAGCTTCCACTTCTGCATGACACAAACACGAGCTAGACCAGCTTCTGTAAATACATCCACCACCAGCAATTGCAGTAAGGTGACACGAGTCAGGTGTTACTGAGCTGGATTTCAAACAAGAGCCACTCCAGATGCTGTTTGACCAGCGTGCAGCCCAGGTCCCTTTTCTGTGAGGCAGGGAACTGGCGCATCCCTCAAAGCAATGCAGCGTCACACAGACCCAACCCCACACAGCCTCATGCCTGCCCATCACCTCCCAGCTTCTCCAGAAGCCCTCCCCGACAGGAGGGTCGTGAAGAGAGACCTGACCATGCTCCCACGTCCTGGGCTGACGGACACACGTGGTGACCGCATTCACAGCCACCTCCCTGGGGAGACTTGGAAACCCGCGCACCGTGATGGATGATGTAGTGGTCCATCAGCTTCTGCATGAGGCGGATGCCCGTCTCTCGGTCAGGTGCTTCCTTGTGGTCGATCAGCCAGTCCGTGAGCTCCTTCGCCACGAAGCAGTTCGGGTACGTTCTGAGGTGGTAACGTCTGTCCTTAATGAGCTTCCCATCGTGGAGGCGAAGCCTAGAGAGAAAGGCAGCCATTGAGCAGAGCTGGTACTACAGAGGAATTTGGGTCTAACAGCCCAGCATCAGCCCAGCATCTGCCCAGCCTGGAGAAACCACTGAGGACTGGGGATTCCTGGCAAGCGCCCAGTGATTTATAAATTCAACCAAACCTCTTGGCTTTGCAAGACTGCATCATGAAACTTGGGAAGAAGGGCCGAAACACA
>JAAGAY010144791.1:0-26894 GCA_011801015.1 Ardeotis arabs | reverse complement strand
TTCAGGTAAATTAAAAAAAAAAAAAAAAAAAAAAAACCAAAAAAAAAACAAACCAAAAACAAGAAAAGGAAAAAAGTGATTATACATTAGGCATGAATTGCAGTAATTTTGGGCTACATTTAATTGTACTCACAGTTGACACTGGTCTCCTTTGATTCCCTTGGTTGTGCAGAAACATTTCCCTGTTTGCATGTGACAAATATTTGCATGTCCACTGCATGTGCAAGCTACAAAAATCAAAAAGGAAAAGTGAGATTTATTCACCCATATTTTACTTTATAACTAAAGGAATTCTCATGGATATTAGTACTTCATCCTAAACACATTTCCTCCAAGCTGTATTAAAAACCCCAATATTACTCATTAAATTATAAGCTGCTTTGAAGAATATTTCACTAGCACATCATTTGGTTTATTTTCTCTAGAGTTAAGAACCATGCATGTGTCATTTGGGACTTTCCTCCACACCTTAAGTAACAGAATAGCCATCAAAGTCTACAATTTCAATTGCAATACAGAAAATTACTAACAATACATCTTCTCTATATAAGGTGAAATTCTGACCAATGGCAAAAGCAATAGCAAAATTCCATTAGTTTCAAATATCTAATTAATCAAAGTATTCTTGCAGATGTTTGTAAAAATGTCTGGTATAATTGGAACTCCTGCTTTTGACTAAAGAAAACAAAAAGAAAGCTTTGAAACCATTTGAACGAAGGCTGAGCTAATACTACAACTACGTTCCACAACAAGAACGTTCTAGAAGAAAAAAAACAGGCACCTTTAAAAGCTCCTGAACTTTGAACTGAAGGGGAATCACAGAAACATCATCAGCACTTCACTCCTTTTTAAACTCCGTGGCTAAAGTAAATCACTCCACAGTGCTCAATGCCACTCTTGCTGCCTGATTGATTCTCATCTCAAGACAAACTTTTATGTTCCAAATTCTTTAGCTTTTCTTTTTGCTTTTCCTTCTCGTGTTTATACAAATGACAGTCTTGTTTATGCAGTCCTCCCTCTTCTCTAACCAAGCATACAAAACTTAATAACCTCCCTCTGGTAAATGTGTCAGTAAGTTCCCACATCATACTGGAATAATTACTTGCTAATATTCAACGCTACATTTAAAGTCTTTCTTTAATACCAAGTAACTCTGAACCTACCTTGATGATCATATTACACTTTCACTGAGGTTTTAATTATGACTAAGTTAAAAGATTTAATATGTGGGCTCCTGCTTGGGAACAGATACGATACTAACTGGTGACTTGTACATAATAAAAGTTTATTTTCCACTTTATAATCCTAATATTGAATTTCTATCAGATTGATTTTTAATGTTCCTTTTCTTATTATAAGGAATAATACACAATGAATACTTAGGTGACAGTGTCCCATACCATACACTCTCTAACCTCTCTGCTCCAGCCTAAGACAAATAGAAAAACAGGAAACGTAACAGCCAAACTAGAACCACAACTAAACATAAAGATATTACTGACAATATCTCAACATCAAGAATTCTACAGTTTGTTCAGCCTTCAGAACTTGTTAAATAGCCAGCTGAAGCTGAAGGACCAACTCTCAAAGAGGTACTAGAAACTCAAACTGTGTGCAAGAAACAAATACCAGATACTCTCTTCCACAATACAGCGTGTAACAACATTTCTGAACCACACCTACAGTTACCACAGAGTGCTAAATTTTGTAACTTTGCTATGATCTTGACACTCTACAATAAATGTTCATTAAATTGCTGCTACTATATAATCAGTTATATTTTCCTAAATCCATCCATGTTTTCCCCTCTACACTTATGGAATGATTATTTAGGCACTTCAAGCTAGAAAAACCTCTTCTCAAAAGTAAATTTTAATTTTGCAAATTTTTGCTATACTTTCAGTGAAAAACAAAGGAATATATTCCTAACAGCTTGTTCTGCTTATGGTTAATTGCTCTTAACAGTGAGGCACCATTACAAGACAGCACTAAAGTTATAAAGGAGCTAAAAATCTGCATTCCAAGTCATATTCCAAAAGATATCAGTATATTGACAAATACAGAAGCTATTCCCAACCAACCTTAACTGATTACTCCCATAGTTTTTGCTCACTTAATAGGAAGTCGATGGCAAATGGGGAACTGGAACTTCCTTTACTTCAGTAGCTTTTATTTAGTAAAAGCATGTAAACACTAAGTTATAAAAGCTTTTGGACACTAAGCCTCTTTATCACCTTCTTTTTAAAAAAGGGGTAAAATGGATTATATAGTAAAAGTAACAAATGTTTGAGACTTTGTGGAAGGGCAAAATCATTTCCTTTGGCAGCTCAGACATGACTTGTATACCCAATCCATGGAATTACTGATAAATCAAACTTCTCAACACCATTTATCCCCAGCCAGCATCGTTAACCTAAATCAAATCAGCACCTATACAGCACACTTTACTGTACTATGTGCTCACTCACACAGGAGTCCACAGACGCACTCCTCTCCAACCAGCCAAGGATCTCACTCCATTTGAACTGTATCATATTTTAGTCACTGCATTGTGTCTCTACTTCTAGAATTTTCTGGACTTATACTGAAGAATTGTTAAATAACAAAAATCTGAATATTTATTTTCTCATTGACTTGTCTAAATGTTGACCTGTGTGTACTCATAGTACACACAAAGGATACGTTCATAGTTCGGTCTCTCTCATCAAAAAACATGAATATGGCTGCTCTACCTCACCTGACACATACATGAAGCTTCTATAGTGCTAAGATCAGTCTGGCTGGAAAAGGAGAAGAAAGGAGGAGCTGAGGACACTCAGAACCTTGTATTCTTCATTCCTTGTCAATGAAAAAGCTAGTTCTGACAAGCCCAGTAACAAGATGAAGAGCAACTACTATCATTGATCAAGTTCCTAGCAATTTAACTGTTCTCTGGAAAATACTTTAAAAGAGGACATGAGGACATGACAATCACTTTTACATTACTTTAAAAATCTCATCTGGACAAATTTAATTTAACAGCAGTAACTGCGTATTTCAATTAATCTCAGGCTTGCAAGTCTGTGATGAAAAATGGATTCCTACCAGTCTGTGAAGCTCTATATGGGGAGTAACTCAAAAACCAAAATAAATATAAGGCATCCCTGCTGTAAATGAAGCAAATGTGAATATGTGTTATCGAACAAAGCAACAGCAGAAGCAGGACAATATTATCATACATTCAATGGAGGAATTTTTAGATGCATTATCCTTTTAGATGCCTCACTGCTGTTTTTTTCCACTGGCCTACTTCCAAATAATACAAAAGAAATTATGAGCTTTGAATACAAACTATGTTTACTAATTAACAAACTGCAACCTAAAGCTACATTTTATTTCAAAGTAACACAAGATTTACATCATTCTTCCATTACCTCAATATTTCCATACACATCTTTTTATATTTCCTTTAATATTTTCTACTTTGTTTTCTCTGTTTAACCATTGTCCGTGAACAGCTTATCTTCTGATAGCAGTGGAAGTCAACAATACATACTGTAGCTACAGCAGTATCTCTCACAGGCTAATCCTAGTAGAAATATGCCAAATCTTGGAATCAGTTTTAAAAGCATATTTTGTATCAATCATTCTCAGCTGGTAGAAATCAGGACAAGAGATGCAATTTATATTTTTGTTTTGTTTTTTTTTTTCTTGAGCTCCCACCCCTCTCCACCCTGAGACATTTGTTTTCAAGGAAGGAGGTTTAAGTTCCAGCAGCTAAAGTCTGTATTAAGTAACATTTTTTTTCTTAAAAAAAAGGACAGTTATCTTTAATGTTGATCTAACAAAATGCTTAACATGATTTTTCTTTGTAAGAACTCCCAAAAGCTGAGGAAAAAGGAAGTAAGAGTTAAGAGTTAAAATAAAAGCTATACTTAATACTTCACATTTCAAATGCTTCTTTCTTTTTCTTCCTGTACATTTAATAAAAGGTTTAAGAGTTTGAGTAGAACTGCAGGGTGGCAAGTAGAGATTTCTGACTGAAAATCCCAGGCTCAGACTACTTAATGCTAGATGGTGGGAGGATCACATTATCACTTTTGATCTTCTGGGCCTGTCTGCCCCATCTTAATTACCATATCTGAGACACCGGCAAGGAAAACTTCTGAGATCCCACTTCTGTGCCTTAGAGTTCTCCTACAACATTACATTTTCTGTGGTTGCGTATGAAGCTACTTAAGCCATCCCACTGAGAACCTCAGCAAAGAAGGACAGCTTCAGCTTCTGCCACACTCAAGCATTTTCACAAGTTTCAGCATCTTTTTACTGATTTCCTTTCTCCTATTTAGTTCCCATGTCCTTCAGCGTGGATTTTTGATAGCCACAATTCTCCCACACATTCCGTTAGGCACAGTGTGAATCTTTTGCCTTGTCACATCTCTCAAGTGACATTAGGTTGACAGCAACACATTCTCTATCATGATTATGCTTTAAATAATGTCCAATTCTTAACATGAATTATTTTATTTGAGATACTGTCAGTGGGCTTATAAATAGAGGATGAAGAATACCTACACAGAATTGCCTAGTTAAGAGAAATGAAACATAAGAAGAAACAATCTTTATGTTTTTGAATAGGGATATTGCATCCCAAATGAAAAGACAGAAACAAATAGAAAGATATCACTGCTTACAAGTGCAGTAGGGAAAGGTTCTCTAAACTTGATTTTTTTTCCCCCCTTTAAAATATATATATATATATTGTTTTTTAAAAAGAATCTAGAGTCAACTTTCAGCACTACTGTCAAAAAACCACACCACCAACATAGAAAACTAGTCCCACCAATGCCATTATATCTTTTGCTGAGTACTGCCACTACGAACGTAGTACAAGGCTGTTTGAGAAGAGACATGGCTATCTAACAGGGTACATCAGATTCAGATTCTACTGCTGTACAACGTATTCCAGCACTCATAGCAGGATCATACTCAAACACTTTCAGGAAGTTATGATGACACTTATCCTCTCTCAAATCTTCCCTGACAGTCATTAAAGCAGAGAACAGCTTGAAATTCTGCTTTAACTTTAAGCAAGTTTAATATACAATAATATTCTAAAAGTCTTATTAACTTATGTTCACATTCTCTATTTCCTCCTAATTTAAAGTACTCGCATTCAGTATTCAAAACTCAGAAATGCATCTCTGCAAAGCAAATTGGTTAAAACAAAATATACAGAATTTACTTCTCTTAAAAAAAAAAAAAAGTAAAATCTGCATTCCGAAACACTACTGACTTCAAATTATAACAGTAAGTTAATTCCAGGCGATGTATTTTCACAGTGAGATAATCACACCTCTAGGATACAACAGGGATTGATAGTGTATCATAGCTCCTTTCCCCTCACGGGAAAGAAGTACATCTGTCCCTCTCTATTTCATCATTCACACAGCGCTAAGTTTTTAATTATAGGGACAATCTTAAGACTCAAAAGAAATGCCAGCTTCTGCTGGATTTCAGAACCTTCTATTAGGCAAGAATTATCACTAGCCTTACAGCTTCCAAAATAAATTGCAGCACATGAAACAGAAATACTTGTTACCAATGCTCATAACTTCACTTAAAGTTATAAGAAAAGATAGGAACTAGAATTTTCACAATTTTGTGTTTGAAAACACTCAGGCATAGAATATAGACATATTGAAGATTATGATATTAATATATCTTCAAAAATGAAAATATATTTTAATTCAAAATGATATTATACAACTCTAACGGAGACTTCACTTCATATTGCAAATTCCTGCCCAAACATGTGAACACTCTTTAAAACAACTTTCAAAATTTATATAAATTCTATTGTATAATATTTTGAAAAATCGTATCAGCTACAAAAGTACTTCTTGCAATAAAGATCAGAAACTTTAGATGCAGTATTTTGGAATCATTCATGCACCTCCATCATGAATGAGAAACACGAGTTAAGTATGGAAGGTTGAGCTTTAATAATTAGTTCTGATCATTTTTATGTTCTAGGTATAGATGCACGTTAAAAATTCAGTCCTCTGTAGATGCTGGAAATGATCCCCTAGATTGACTGGCAAGATTCAAAGTTAACATCTCATTAACATCAAGAATTTTAGTACAGATAATGAGAGAACTTCTGTAGCAAATCTCCCTCCTACCATGCTTTGGTTTGTTTGTATCCTATCCCATGTCTATTAACTCTATTTCATAGGAATGAAACCAAACTAGAAGATGGCCACAGGACCACCAAGGCGACTGAGGGACTAAGGCATCCTTCGTATTAGGAGAGGCTGAGAGAGCTGGGATTCAGCCTGGAGAGATGTCTCAGGGGGGATCTTATCAACATGCATAAATACCTTATGGGAGGGAACGAGACTCTCAGTAGTGCCCACAGACAGAACAAGAGGCAACAGTCATAAATTAAAAACAGGAAATTCCATCAAAATTAAAAAAAAAAAAAGAAAAAAAAAATAACTAAAAAAAACCAACACACCATCACTTTTTTTACTGAGAGAGTGACCAGAGACATTGTGGAGTCTCCATCCTTGGAGAAATTCATCTATTGCCCTGGGCAACCTGCTCTAACAGACCCTGCTTCAGCGGTCTACCAGAGGTCCCTTCCAACTTCAGCCTTTCTGTGACTCTGTGATTATTCCACATGCTCACCTCGAGGACTCCAGCCATTTATAGTTTCTTCTCCCAGACGAAACCCATAAAACATTTTCTGTGGGTGTTAGATGCTGTTAGTAAACGTGGAACTCTAGAGATGGGTACAACAGTGCCGTAACACTGTTGCATCAGTGCAACCTCTTGCAGTGCTGTAGGTGCACGTGTGCTCCACCGCTCATGTGGATAGAAACAGCGAGTACAGACCAACTTCACAAGTCCTCCCATACCACTGTACGGCACTCCGCTGCAACTTGCGTTTATATCATGCACACACACACACTTTTGTTTAAACAGTTATTTCAAATACTTAACCATTTTATCATCATTGACTATTTTAAATAAATAAGTAATCTACAGCTTGCGATAATAAACCTGCTTAAAACATGTAATCTTTAATCTATTTTTGTTATTTCTTTGTTAACGGAAATGATGACACTAGAGCTTTAAAAACAAACAAATTTAAAAAAAAAAAACCAAAATACCACCCTGGCAATTTCTGCTCTATTTTTAATGTAATAGCAGTTCACACTACCCTTTTGTACAACATGTAGATCCCCAGTGGAACAGAAAGATTATACGAAAACAATACGATCCAGTGGAGTAAATCCATGCTGTAAAATCACAACCCTATAGAATTTATTAAATAATAAATCCACAGCATGGTTGACTCTGAATTGCTAGCTCAGCATATAAATGTTCTTGCTGATGCTGACAACAAAGGAATACCCATCACTATTTCCATGAAGTATGCATTTCAGACAATTGAATTTTAAAACACTTCTTGCTCAGCCCCCCATCTCCAACATACAGGTGCAAGGGCAATTTTTCCTCTCAAACAGAGCTCACTACAAATGGTACTTTAACTTAATATGTTTGCTTACATCAAAGATAACTAAGCCAGTAGGTGCACACGGATAAATTCCTTTAAGACACCTTGCTAATTTTTTTATAAAGGAAAGCTATGACACTAAAATTAAATGCAACTGTCATTTCACAGTGGCACAATTAACCTTTGTGACAAGTCAGTCTTACTAGACTAATTCGCACATGTATGACTAATTTTTTTTCATCCTTCATGGTTTATCTTATGATTTATCTTTCTTTGGTCTCAAATCAAGTTTTTTTTTTTTATAGTGCAATAACAGGACAGGAAAAAAAAAAAAAACATAGCTATGTGCATTGACACAGAGAAAAAAAAAACAATTTGGAAATCACAAGTGAACTTTCCTTACATTTTTAGACTGATACATGCATTGCAGAAGTAGATATTCATTCTTTAAAAAACCCAAATAAATCTCAAAAAGAATCAACAGGCCAATTTTTGTCACAGAAAACAAAATTTAGTTTGGTTACACCAACACAATCCTATTGCAACCTTCTCCATTTAAAGGTTTGAATTTATTCTTATCTGTTTTTACATTTTGGCAAAATAGCTCTGCAGTGTTTGTCTTTCATTACTTTTCAGGATGAATACTTTAAACAGAAGAAGTAAACTGATTTTTTGTCTGTTTGTAATAAATACCTCTCAAGCAATCATACTAAATCTGCCCTTAATCATCACCAACTAACATTATAAAGACGGCCTGGAAAAACATAATTTTGTTTTATACAAGTAGATAATGAAAATGCAACACAGAAGATTAACACTGAAAGAGAGGAGACTTTTTCTTGTTATGAACTGAACAGAATCTTAAACTATTAAGAGGAGTCGTGCTGTGCCTCACTCTTTCTTGCCAATATTGAACTGTAGTACTGAACTTTTATAGCTTGCTCTTGGGATCATTCAGGAATAATGTGGGCAGTATTTTCTACTGAAAAACCACACCAAACCAAAACATTTCCAGGAAAATTTAAGAACTAAGAATCATCAATTTTATTTTCCCAATATTAATTTCTGTGAAGAAATGAAACTTTTACACTTACTTTGAACACATAAAACTGAAAAATTCCAGGTGAAAACACTAAGAGCACTTTATTTAGAGAGAAATTTAATGTGTCCTACTCATCAGTTTTGTTTTCATTCTTTCTAGTTATTCTTTTCATTTTTAAATATAATATGACGTTATTAAGAAATAGACTACAAATAGTACAGTCGGTTAAAAGCTGCAGGTTTTGTGAGTTCAACTCAAAAAGTAGACTATCTGATGTACAGTACAGCTCCTTAAGCATGCAAGCATTTAAAGTGTGGTTTCTTTCACATGCCTACAAGATCAAAAATGTTATTCCTTAAATTACTCTTAGGGTTTTTTTTGTTTGTGAAGAGGCTTCTTACATGATAATATAAAACAATTAGCATTACTTAAGAAAAGAAGTGATTTCAGATATGTCAGACTAAAACTTTTACTAGGTTTAGTAAGCACTAAAAAGGTGAGTTTTGTTACATTTATTTTCTAAAGGAAAAACACAAAGTGATTACTTTGGATGCCTTCATCTTTGCATATCCAATATCAGATGTGTTTAAGAAAACTTTTCCAGACATCAAAGGCTTAGTATATACTTTTTCTGAATTGTAGGTTTTTAAATTTTCTTGAAAAAGGCAACAGCTTCTCTAATAGTCATTTTGAAAATTTTGCCAAAAAACCTCCCTTTCATCAGACAACTGCGTTTTTTCCCCTCTCTCTAAAAGAATGGAAAACTCCCTAAATTATAACAGAAAAATACATCAAAGATTATTATAAGGCAGTATAAAAAGCAAAACAATTTGAAACCACTCAGTAGCTGTTCATAGCAGCTTTAAATGTCAATAGAAAATTCCAATCTAAGGTGAAAACCAAGTGAAATCAACAACTGGTGTTGCAACTATTTGTGTGTATTTGGTCATCCAGAGTAAAAGTCCAAAGAAGATAAATACCTTACAGAATTTATCAGAAAAAAAAAAAACACCACAAAATGTAAAGAAGTCAGAAAATCATTTCCCTCTGTTAGCCATTAGGAGATATGAAATATGACTGATTTTTAATGCATTCAACTGTGAGTGAAGCTTTTTTTTTTCCTTAAAAAAAAACTAATGTGGTCTGCCATCATAATGTATTGCATTTACCACTCTGAAAATGAAGGCAGAATTAGCTGCAATCAATCAGAAATGCCATTACAAGAGTTTTCTGAGAGTCTTCACTCTACCAGTTGAAAAATTAGTTGCACAATGCTTCAAAAGGTATTTTGTCAACCGCCTGTAGGGGATTTCCAAGACACCTTAGGGAGAGGGATGACCATTCTAATGCAAAATGACTGCTTCCTGACTCTTCTGTCCTGGTGACATGACCACATGTAAGGATTCCAACAGGTATCTCCATGGTCTCCTGTTACACTGAGAGGTTCTGTCATACCTCTATGATTGTGTCTCTAATCTAATTTAAACTGATGGGTACATAACCAAATAAAATAAAAAAAAAAAAATTCCTTTTAGGATGTAAAATCACAGTCAATGATGGAAGATATCATACTGCATGTTACAGGTCAGACCAGCTGTCAGAAAACATATTTGTGGGATTTTCCTGGGGAAGGTTTACAGAGATGCTGGGATTTCTGTCTAACTGCAGATGTTGCAGATGTCTATTCAAAACTACAAGAATGACAGGGAAGCCGTGAGCAGCTGCAATAACAAGAGAGAATGAGAGCTTCTCAGAACCTATAAACATCTAGAAGGGTAGATTCAGAAATTACAAAACAAAATGTTTTTGTTTTTTTTTTATTTCTATTGCATTTGGGAGAAGATGACTGTCTAATCAAATGTAACAGTGATTTAAGAAAATGTTATCTTCAACTTATAACCACCAACCCTCAATTAGAGGCTAGCATCTCCTCAGCCGAGACACAGTAGCTTAGTGAGCTCTTGACATCTCTTTCAGCACAAGGTAAAATATGTTTGCTTATAAGAGGCAGATAAAAATCACTGTATTTCTGGACAGCTAAAAGTTTCTAAATCATGCCCTGCCTATCTCCTCTGGGAACATCTTTTGGAAACCAATGACATTACAAATTTCATTAGGAAGGCAAACATACTGATATACAGCTCAGACAGCACATCAAAAATACATTTCATAAATATTCCTTATTCCAGAAAGAAAAAAAAAAAAATTATAGCAGGTAAGCCTGGAAAATACAACAATAAGAACGAATAGCAACTCATTCATCATAGCCAAAAACTATATTACATAATAACACACAGGAGGACTTGATCACCAACATCAGTGAAAGCAATAGAATTGTCATTAATCCTTGTGAAAAGATAAAATAAGCAGAGATAAAGGAATATAATATAAATCAAACTACTGTATCTCTTCAATATCTACAAAAGTAATAAGAGGTGATCAACTAAAGGATGTCTAAATTCTTAGTTCTCAGCCTAAGATGCTGAAAAAGCACAAAATGCCTGCTACTCAAACCCACTAAGATAGTACAAGCTTTTGCCATTCTTTTTACCAATTTAGATTTTTTTTGTGGCATAATAAAGATTAAAAAATTAAATACGTAGTTTTGATTCTACATTTGTAAAATATTAGAATTAGGTTTGCAACCTTTTTTCTTTTTAAAAAAGCTACCTCACGTAAATCAGAATCAACTTTCCCAGATGGTGAAGTTACATTTATGCAAAGCAACATACTGTAGAGCAATCAGGCTTAAGGAACAAAGCTATACTTGATAAAATTGATTACTAGACATGCTACACAAACACATTGTGGTTGTGCAGGGTGGAAAGAAAACTTTGTTACACAAGAAAAAAAATCTCCTTTAAAGGAGTCAAAAAGACATTTCAACTAACATATTTTAATCACCTTTAAGAATAATAAAAAGAGTTTTAACCATCAGGAACTGCAAGACTGGGTTGAACTTAACATTACCTTCTAATTATGGTGATAAAAAAATATTATGTAGTTTTCACAGCAGGGCATGTCCCCTTGGACAGCTGACTCAAATTGACCAAAAGGATATTTCATGCCATGTAACTGTTGACTCGACTCGGTTTGGTTTTTTCGCCCCTTTTTCTTTCCCTTGCTACACTGCCTTTATCTCAACCCAGGAGTTTTCTCGCTTTTGCTGCTCTTATTCTCTCCCCACCCCACTGTGGGAGGGCAGAGAGTGAGCGACTGGCTGAGTGATGCTTGTTGCTGCCCAGGGTCACCCCACCACAGTCAGTCAGCAGTTCTGTACAAACATCAACTTTTTCAATAGCAAACCTAAGCTGATGCTTGAACCACTGTTTTCCCATGCTTGCTCTTCCTGAAATCAGAGAAATATCCTGATATAGTCACTAAATTCAAACTTCAAGAATCAAGCTTTAGCTTTAAAAAGTTGGGTTTTTTCAGCACTTGACAGGAGGTTTGTAAAATTCTTGCATCAAGAAAAATCATCAAAAATATTAAATATGCCAAACAGATATCCTGTCAAAACCTTATGAAATCTCATAGCCACCCAAATAATCTTTAGTTTAATTATTAGTAACATTACATTCAACAGTTTCTTCTTTTTTTTTCTCCTCCTATAAAATTACAGACATCTAAACAAGCTTGACAATGACAATTTCCTTGAAGTATAACTCCAGGTCCTTTACCTAGAATTATTCTGAGTACGAGTGGAGGGGGAGGGGGGGATCTATAAAAAGGTTTCTAGTTTTAGTTGAGTTTTTGCTTTTTATTTACAATTAATTATGCTAGAAATCATACTTTTTAATCTACAACAAAGCAAAAAGAAAATTATATGTATACACAACAACAGCATACTGAAAAGTTTGCTTAGCACTTTTGCTTGGCAGTCAAAAGAGAACTGGAACAGAAATTTGTTAAAGTTGTCTCTTTGAAGTTCCTCAACTAACTTTCTCTTATGACAATCCACTCTTCTGCTTTAGTACTATGGGACTTATTTGGAATACATTCTGATTGGAGGGAATTTAAGTTAAATTCATAACTAAGCCCAAGTACAGGTATTTTATTCACTCAGTATTCAGCAATAAACACTAAAGGAAGGAAAATTGTTTTCAAATCACCTTTGGGGAAAAAGATGCTCCTAGCAAAAAAAAAAGTGCTTATTCTAATAATTCTAACAATCTTTCTATAAAAATGAAATGAAGCTTCTCTTGAATGCTCTATTGTGCTATTGTGCTATGATCTCTTCTCCTTATATTTCACATACTAAGAAGCCCTCTACTCTACCTACTACTAAAAACAAATTCCAACATTTTAGTTAATATTCAGTGGTTTTATTCTATAATAAGGTATTTTATAAAAACAAATAACTGGTATCATCATCTCTATTCAACACTTTAAAAAATGAAAAAACCAACAAAAAATCACCTTTATTTTGTTTGCATAGTACAAATAAAATCATGTTTTCTGCTGGAATTTAGCACCATATGTGAGCTTTCCTTTTTCTGAATAATCTTACAACTGCAGCCTCTTATAACAGAGTTTTTACTACGAAGTTGTGACCACTATTTCTTAGAAATTAAAGTACAGGACAAACAAGGGAAGTGGATTTTTTTTTTTTTTTTTTTTTTTAATTTGGTTCCATATTCTAGTACCTGAAAACAATATGAAGCATTCCATACTCTTTTTCACTCATCTCCACCATGTGTACATTTTTTATATAAAATGTCTTCCTTCAGTTAGACTCCTGGGGTCTGTATCATAAGCTTCTGATACACTGAATATGTGTTAGTTATGTGAATAACCACAAAGTGTCTGGACTAAAAGATGCTTTCGATTTTTAACCACACAGACTTCGTCACTGTGAAATACTACCTTCCATAGGACTTGGGGCTCCTAAATACAAGATTTTGGACCAGAAAACTTTTCAACACAGAATTCCCATGTAGAAGACAAAAGACAAATTTACAGCTGTCTACAACAGCAGTAGAATTCACCTACTTACCTCTTTCCTGATACCAAGTTAAATATTGAATATCATTTCAATAGTTCCATTAAAAACGGATAAACCAAGCTCTACATAGTGATGGAGCTTATCTTTCACCCTTCTCAGTTTCACAGCAGCGCAGGTGCTGACCTCTATGGACAACACTGGACAAAAGCATCCAAACTCCAGACACTGTGGCACAGGCAGAGTCAGAATGAAATGTACAGGAACAAACATTTTGAAGAGTAAAGTATTATTGCAAACAGGGGTGGAAAACACCTTCCAGGCAGTGGAGCTGATGCCCACCAGAACTTTCTAACTCTCAGTATCCTGCCTGTGCTAAATGCAGCACCAAGCCCATATCCCCCTGACACCAGAGGAGCAGGTTACCTTCGACTAAGTGCTAAAAACACCAGGTGTAAGAAAGCTTACAGGGTCCTGTTTTCTAACTGCTAGCAGGGAAGTATTCTTGGCTTGTTTGTGTTATCTTGACAAAAAAAAAAAAAAAAAAAAAATCTTTTACTGCTTCTGTATGACACTTCCCTCTTCGGCCTGTGCTGCATTCTAGGGATGTGGGTGCAGACACCCACCTACTGCAAAAAATGCTGCCGATATCACCACCCACTGAAAAGCATGAAAGACATCAGTGATTACAAGACAGCTTAAACTCGATCAAAAATTGAGACTCCTATTAGTATTAACTTGACTTGTGTGGCTGAACACATCACAGCTTCCCCATTTTGAAAATTTAGATACAACAGATAAACCATTTTCTTAAAAAAAAAGCAGCAGAAAATTGTGGGGATTTTAAGTCTCTTGGAAAAAACCTATACACCATTTCCTACAAAACTAAATCTTGTACTCCAGCTTGTTTTTAATTCACCTGACTTCAATAAGCAATTTTATATGGCTGCCAGACTCAATGGGAGGAAAGACTGATGATTGGCTGAGTGTCAAATGTAGATGTTCTATTTAAAATTTCTACCTTCTTCATATAATCATTTCATATAGAATTGCATTTTGTTATATTAATTTTGACTGTGAACATCTGTCTTTTGTTTCTAAATAATACATGATATGAGCAAAAAGTCAGGTCATCGATCACTGAAGATTAATAGCTCAGAACAGCAGCTTTTGTGCTATCAAAACCAACTGTTACTACAGGCTAATAAAAAACATGTTTCTGGACATGTATCACCACTTTGTGTCACAGCTGCAGAAAAGTTTAATGCAAATAGAATGAAGAAATGATACACTAGTTAAAGTAGCTCTATTTTAAAAAAATTGTTCCAACTACAAGCATATAATTTTTTTGATGTTATAAAAATGATTAATTAATTCTCTTTAATGTTCAGCTTTATGGATCTCCGTTGTTTGGGTTTTTTTTTTTTTTTATCACAGCTTATAATAATTCCTACATATTTTCATCAAAATTAACAGTCTGTATGCCTGTTCCCCACAGAGAACTGCTATTAACAGATGTTGGAAGTGATACCCATGATGGATCAGAGGCTGGGAAAGCTTCGAGGGCAGGTGGGCTTTCAGCTTTAGAAGACTGACACCTGGAAGTTTGAGAGTTTGACACCTAAACTTCCCAAAAAGTGAATGATTTCATCTGCTCTGAATAGTGAAAGTTTAGTCTACGCTAACCAAGAAAGTGCAGTTTTGAATCAACTAATTGTCAGGATGGAAACAACCCTGGGTGCACTAATTGCAAAACTGTTATGCGAAAGGGGGATGCTCCTTCCACCAGCTTGATTTTAAACAAAATTAACTGTAGTTCATGTCCTCTTAGCTGATGATCTTAGTGCTAGTCTTATATATGGATACAGCCTAAGCTTACATGCACAGAATTCAGGCACTGTGCACAGAAGGCCCCACTTCAAGGTACAAAACCAGTTTAGGCAACATGTGCTTTGATGGTTAGTTCATCAAGAACAGTAGCTAGGTGCGCACAGGGAAAAACTATGAGATGCCTCAGTCTTCTAGAAAAAGCTTATTTACTCACTGATTCAAAAGTGAGCATTTGGCTCACTTAGGTCTAAAATCATGTGTAATAAACAGGGATACAAACATAAAACCTTATAATAAAGGCACAAAAGAAAGATTACAGGAATATAAAACTTAGCACAAGTATTTTTGCTAAGAATGGTAATGAACCATCAGACAAGGAGTTTTTGTTGTGGGTTGGGGTTTTGGGGGGCTTTTTTTTTTGCTTGGAGGGTTTTTTGGCTCTTCTTGGTCTCTTTGATTTGGCCACTTCACATTTGACAGAGTTGCACATCAGTCATCAAATGCTCTTTTGGATCTCACAGTATGAAGTCAATACTGTGATCATCTAACGGCTATAAATTGATAGTCCACCTAGCATTCACAATTTTTCCATTGACTGAATTTGGTGAGAAAAGCTTTGCCACATATCCAGCTATTTAACAAATCCAGAACCTAGTAAACAAGAAAAAAAAACCAAGGGAATGTAAGTTGAACCCTACACAGAGAAACACTGGTTGCCAGTCTCAAAATAATAGTGTAAGTAACTTCCTTAGAAGCACATCATGTAAATGAGGGAGTGCACTTGCATTAGATTTGGATTTTGAAAGGCCTTAGTGCTAGAGTGCTTCATGCTACAACCCAGAGAGAGCATGGACCACTGTAGCGTAACAAGGACGGTATGAGGAACCCAAGCACTGGATCAACCCTTTTGCAGTACAAGTCAGGGCAAATGGAGTTGCAGAGCCGCTCACAGAGAGCGGCATGGCCCTTTCCTGTCCAGTTGTGTTAATTCCACTTTACAAAGGTCAGAATTAAACAAAAGTAGGTGAGACAACCTAAAGAGCATCTTACTGAGGCAGAGAAGTCATTATTGTACAAAGCTTCCCAGGCTATTTGTATAACAGATGCAGTTTTTGCATGCACTTTTAAGGAAATATAGAGTCATAAAACATTAGAGTGAACAGAGCCAGGGAAAAGTCAAAGCTAAAAAAAAAATATAGCATGAATACTCATACCAGCTGAGGTCAACTCGTAATCAACTCTCTAAAAAAAAATCTCCAAAATTACTTGGATTAAGGTAGTATGAGACACTATTTCTCCTCCCGTCGCCCAAAAAATAACACACTAAAATGGCCTTTTCAAAAGCACACTATAAATTTCATCTAAAACAAAACAATTATCACTTTCCTACTGCTCAGACTGCTGGTATGAACTACCTCCAACAACTAGGAATGACTAGAATACTTCACCATGTTGTTAAAGAGAACAAATCCCTCAGCTGTATAGCTATTTTGTGATAGTCCTGAACAGTATCTGATGGGTGTCTCTCAGACACCCGTCAGCGATAGGACTTTCCCAACAGACAGAATTTTTAATTCCCATTTTGGCTGCAAATATTTACAAGGGTCAGAATTGCTGCAGAATCTGTTTGTAAAGTCCTGAATAACAACTGAACAAAATTATTTCACCTTACTGGAAAAAAATCCTTTGATGACATCTTAAATGTAAGATTTTATGTCTCCTTCCAAAAGCTATTGCTCAGGCTGACAGCATCTGCCTAGTTTTGCCTGCTAAAGGAACATCACACAGCTCCTAATACTACGATATATCGGGCTTCAGGTGTTTTGAGACTGAAACAAGTATAATGTCACTGTGCTATGATATTTACTAAATAAAATGATTCTTAGGGAAGTAATTTTTTCTACTTTTAAATTTACTGTCACAGTCAAAATATTTATATTCAGAATATTTAGGCTGATGCTTCCCCACACCTGCCCTATGCAATCCCAAACTACAGGTAATTTAAAAGCTATGTAGTGATAGCGAAGAACTGAAAAACTAAGGCTGCTGCTTTCTGTTCCCTTATTGCTTGTATAACTTTTTGAAACCTAGAAAAATAAGTCTAAAGGGAAATTACCAGGTACTTTTCTGTCAACTAAGGAGACAACAGCATATTTTAGTTCAAAAAAGAAACCGAACATTAAATTGTTTTCCTTGTCATGCTAGCAACTTTTTCCTTTATGAAAGACAAGTTGCTTTGTGTAATATGTGAAATTACATAATCTGCTGTAGTACAGTTTAATATACAAATGCTGTGTGCACTGTGCACGTATACACGCATGTATTTATACACACACACGTGTGTGTGTGTGTATGTGTATATATATGCTCTAAGAATACGGCTGGGTAGCAAACAAAAAGACTGCCTATTCACATTGTCCTGGGCACTATGGGTTACTTAGCACTCTCTAGATGGGAAAGGAAATTGCTTCTTCCTTGGATGCAAATAAAAATTACAAGCTTTGCAAAAACTATTGGGAGCAGCAGGCAGGGTTGAGGGAGATGATGACAAGAAGCAGAAAACCTGAACAGGAGTAGAAACTAGGAGACGTTTCAGAAAAGAGGCCTACCTATATCAAAGAGCAGAATCAAAACAAAACGGGGGCGGGGGGGGAGGGAGTGTCACATTTCCCACCCCCCAACCCAAAAAAAAAGAAAGATACTTTCCTAAGATCAAGTGTAGATTGTATGGAGTCTGATTCAGCTTGGGCACAGCAAGAAGTTGTTCGATTGAAAAGAAAACTGGGAAAGAAGGACAACCACTCCAAAATTATTTGGCAGCAAAAAGGTACATTTGCTTCCAATTGGTTTTCTTTAGTACATCTCCCCTAGTTTTCCATATATCATCTTGTTCAAGTTGATGTTTCTGTTCCAGTAAATCAGACTACAGATTACTTCAAAGTAATTGTGCGATTTCTTAGATGTGCTGCTTACAAAAACATCCCCTTCTAAGGCACATGTGGTCCTTGTAAATGAAACTGAATTTTTTTTTTTTTTTTTTAAGTATCTAACACACTGATTGCCCTTTGTGCTCTACAGGAACAGGGCTCTGTTCTTAATGGTGCCTATGGTAGCTTCTAACAGTATTTCTTTTGAAGAGACTGGGAAGGAAGGAAATCAGTATCAGTTGTTCCGTGGACTGTCATGACAAAAACACGTTACGAAGGTTGCTACTGCTGAGTACATAGAAGTGTTAGTTTTTCTCTGTCATTGTTTCTATTTGTAAATCTGCTCAGTAGACATCTTTGAAAGTTAGACAGAACCTAAAGTCCAAGGACACAATGTTCAATTAGCTGCCACGATGAGTTTAACATCTTTCTCATGTCTGTCTCATAGACACTAGAAGCAATGACTTCTGCCATCCTCAACCTCTTTTCTCAAAATCCCCACATCTCAGATGTCAGTTACTCACCAGAATAATCACATTCTTTGAGCAGCAAGATTGAACATCATGGATTTTTCTCCTGTTACTGAAGATATATCTTCGGTATCAATAAGTCACTAGTAAGTTTTATTTTTTCTTCTTTTAATCAAGAGAAAACAATCAAATATATCTAGGCAACTATTTTTTTTCTGGGGCCAATTTCACCTAAGTCAAAGTACCTTAAAGCTAGTCTAACAACTTAGTCTTTCACCGATGCCTGTCTTTTTTCTTCTAATCTCTTGAAGCACTTACTGTAGATACACGTAAGTTAGGTGGCTAATATGTAGATGCCAAAGTTCATGTGGCACAAATTCAGGAAGTAGTATGTGTAGATGTACACACATATACAAACATATATAAATATAGGTGAAAAGTGCTGAGTTACACAATGTGCTAAAGAAGCAAACACTGCAAAAGGCATGCTGTTAGAGAGACCGATGTTTTAGAAGAGCAGAAAAGCTCAGATTTACTCTGTCCTTCACACTCTGCATACTGGAGGAACAAAAACCTGGTTGCAGTGGGTGCTACTGACTCGATGCACACATGGTGTACACTCACTAAGAACATGTTCGCTTTTGCTAATAGCTTGAAGATCTGGTAAAAAAAAATTAAACGTTTCCTGTAAAAAATTAACTTCACATTTTCAAACAGAATTATAACAAATCAAACATGGGGGGAAGCCGTTGCCTTTAGTACTGAAAACGTCCAACAGTGTGATGGCAGAGAAGGGGACAGATCTACAAAGGCAATAGAAATACTACAGACTTGGTTAAAAAACTTCACCCATACAGCCCACCTGGTCGGAAGGTTTATAGAATGGTCATCAGTGTCTTAAACATTGTGCCTTTTAAGGCTGCTTAGAGAGCGAGGGGTGCAAGTTAGAACACATTGTTCCTGCTGTGCTGGTTCTCACAGTTTTATTCCTACTGCAAAAGCAACGGCAATGGTAGTACAATTAAGGGAAAACTGAATGCTGTTTGAGATGTTATCACTTTACAAAAAAGTGGCAATACAGCGAAGTGCTTACGTTATCTTATTATTAAATGTATTATACATTCACAGTGTGTGTCATAATTTACTGTAAAGAATTCTCTCCTGGCATCTCATACATTTTAAGAATAATTTTTAAAAACACCACACAAAGAAAATGACAAGATGATAAGTAGCTAGAGTAAATTTTTTTAACATTGACAACTAAGTAGATGATTAATAAGTTTGAAATTAATGCTAAAAAATGCTGCCAAGAGGACAAAATTGTTCCAAGCAATCTCCCATACTGTTTTCTCCTGTTACTTTATGCTGCAGTCTTTAATACACATTTAACTCTATTTCTTCTAGAATTTCTACTAAAAATTGCATATTTCCTAGTCACACAGTACATGACAGAACGAGACCTTGAAGAAAATATAACACTAAGTGAAACCAGCAAGCCAGTATCTCTTCCCATCTGCAGAGCTGTTTTATTTCCAAAATCCATCAATATTTAATAATTCATTTTTTATTACTGAATTTTGATATTCATGCCTTAAAAATTGTACCTCAAATTGGACTCGAGCAGAACTAAAAAAAAAATATGAATCAAAGTGATTTGGAATATCTATCCTCCAACTCTTCAACATCTCAGACTACAAAGTTTCTTGGGTTTCCTACGTCTGGATAGCTTTACTTGCTCAGAAGCAAACAAGGCTGAGCTGTGCATCTCTCATCTAAGCCTCACCACAATACAGTGTTGAGTGTGCCTTATGCTGCTAAATCACTAGAGGGTTTGATTCCTTAAATATTTCTTGCAGACTGACAGGACTGCATTTAGCACTGCAAAGGCTGCTCATGCATTTGCACTCAAAATCAGTCAGATAAAAGGGGTAAAAAGAACCGGAGCTTCGTCTGGAACCCAGAATCTGTCCCTTGCTAGAGCACTCTATTCCCTTGTGTTCAGAATTCACCTCTGATGTTCCTCTTTCTTTCTTGCATATTGAGCCAACTCTTAAAAAGGATGCTGTAACTTTAGGTAGTAACGTTGATGGTTCCATCGCTTTACACTTTTCTCTGCGTTACAGGAGCTTTAGTTTACAAACCTTAAGCACAAGCACAGGGTCTGGGCTTCCTAATTTGTTCACTGTGTATCATTTATTTCCAACAAAGTATGCAAATCTTTTTCTGTAACTAAAAATATATCATAACATAAGGTAACAAATTAATTTCATTTTATATTTTGGCTACCTGTTTCACATCACAGACATAACTACCTGAAATCATTTTTGATTAGTATAAGAATATAACTATAATAAATTACAGTCACAGAACTAGAGAAGTTTGAAAATTTTAAAAATACAGTGTAGGTGATAATGCAGATTTTGTAAGATCTTTAGGCAATCTATTTTACAGTTTTCTCCCAGTGTACACCACTTTGCCTCCCAACTGCAGAGACCAAGTACAACCTCTTTCACCAACTTCAACTGCTCTCCAATTCATAACCAAGTTACACCCTTGTAACTATAGCAACTTGTTATATGAAGAATATTATAGTATTACAGATGTACTTTAAGACCTATAGTCATTATCTTGTCACTCCTTCAAAAAGTTTTCTATCTGGATCCTCAAGGAAATAAATGAGGAGCTCCGAGGAAAAAATGCACCACACGCTCAGTCTCAACCCTCATACAGAAGGATAAGTCCTAGTAGAAGAGAAATGTTGGTAGGGTCCAGCCAGAAACTCAGCTGTCAGCAACAAAGTGACACAAGACAGGACTACACAGACGACTGTTTTTTTTCAGTTGTTCTTTTTTTTTTTCTTTGATTGGCTATTCTATGCCATTTCCTGTCTCATTTTCTAATTATTTCAGTCACACTTAAGTTCAGCTTCTGACTGAACTTCTTTCTTCCACTCATATAATTTCCTGATGCTTTTACTTTAATTATGGTTTTAATTTGCAGCTATTTTCAACTTTTTCTGTGTTACCAAAACCATTACCAGAATAAAGGAGGAAAAAATAATAGAACTCTACATTTGCACACTGCCCAATCTCAACTATGGTTCCAAAATCCTCTTAAATCCAAGTAAAATTGATTTGACTTATCTACGGATCACTGGTATTTTTTCCTGCAGAAATCCCTGGTCCAGAATTTGGGCACCTCTACCACAGGAACAAAAATCATGATACTGAAGAAAAATCTAACAGTTCATAATGACTACATTCATCAAAACTTCTTAAAGACTTAAACAGATTTATGGGCTCTATACTACAAAACATAATATACCAAATGCAGATAAAGCCTCAAAATAATTATTATCTTTAGTTTTTAAAGCATTCTTTAGTCTAAATAGCTCTTGTTAAAAGTATGTCTACCAATAAAAATATGTACTTTTACAGACTAGGGTTGAAAAAACAAATCATAGAATTTATAATTTTACTGGTCTTATAAATTGATTTTAGCCATGATTGCACTGCGCATAATTCACTGAAGGTGATGGAATGCTTATTTGGTTGATAGCTAATGTATCCCTGAAGAATAAAAGCTATATTAATATATCATTTTGCCATAAAGGTGATATAGACAGCAAAAGAACATTTTGTCAATTTCAGGAAATAAGAGAACTAGTAAGAATTATTTAAAGCGTCATAAAGCACCAGCAAAATGTGCAATTGTCAACAGGGGTAGACATTAATCTTTCCATCCCCTTGAATACACTTCCTACATATTGTGCTTGAGTTTACCAGATGTGCAGCTTTATGCATTGACTACTGTATGTTAAAGTGCTGAGCAACAAATGAACCCTTTAAATGAATAAATATTCCTTGAGAAGCAAAGGTCTAAAGAAACATTAATAACAGAAGAAAAATTGATGGGTAAAAACTTTCTAGCACCTTCCTAGATTCGATCTCAACTACCTCAATGACTTTTCATATTGAATACATCCCACCTTCCCCCATTTAGTTAAAAGGGAAGGAGTTCCCATCAACTATAAAATCACTCATGCAAGTGAAAAAGCAGCCCTGCAGCAATATACAAAAACCATCTGGAGTACTGGACTTCATTCTCTTTCACTTCGAGAATCCTCCAACGCAGCAATTACAAAATTAAACAGATTGAATAGGTTAGGGTACCTTACAATCCTCAGTGTACCAGGCATTTCTGTTTGATCAATACATGAACCAGATCTGTGGTTCTATTAAGTGCATAATTTTTCTACTAGCATCACACATTTATATAAATCAGTGCTATCAAGCATTACCGCTGCATCTTTAAATCACTATCATTTTCTTCGAGCATCCAGACCAAACAACTGCAAAATAACTATTGTTAATGCAAAGTTTCTTTTAAAAATATTAATCTGATTTTGAATCATTAATTTAGCTGATGAACTCACCTGTTGAATAAAACATTTAACCTTTAAAGAAAAGTTAATGTCACAGTACATTAAAAAAAAGTTAAAACTACATTACATAAAATGTCATTTCAATTTTTCTTCCTCCTAGTAGAACAACTTACCTGTACACTGCCCTCCATTTGTGGGATCCCCATAATATCCTGGCATGCACGTTTCACATTGTTTTCCTGTTGTTAAGTTTTTACATTGATCACAGACATTACTGTTGATGCAGGTGCTGTGGCCGTTACACTGGCAAGCTAGAATATAATATTTTAAAAGCCATTACTAAATTGCTCTTGGGAACAGAATCATTCATATGTAATTACAAATTTGCAGTAGAATATAATTCTGAGGAGTTTAATTCTGACTAATAATCAGCATATATATTTGTGCTTTGACACAGAACCTCTTTAAAAGAGCATCATGACAGGACACGAATTCATGGAAAAGACCACAGAAGTTGACTATGCAGTGATGTGTGAGTTTAAGGTGTGTGAGTCTTTTTTGCCATTGTGAATGACTGAATCCAGTCCTCATAGCATTAAATTGCTGCCCAGCCACTTAAAAAAAACCTGTTAAGAGGCAGTAAGTCACCCATTGAGACCAAATGAAAACCTCCACACCTACATGTAATCTGCTAAGAAGCATTTGAAAGGCCACTGCAATGGAGAACATGAACAACTCACACTCAAATTTATATCTACTGGGGAGAGAGAACATATAAAAAACCTCCAAAGACTGCCTTATTTGTAACAGTTCTGACCCTCACACTAGCTTTGGCATACTAAGAGGTTTTAGGGACACCAGGATCACATCAAACAGCTTCAATCCCTCCTCACTACAGTCAACTTCAGTGAAAGTAGAAAAACTTGATTTCTAGTGACAAATTTTTTTTACGCCTGATCTTAAAAGCATAAAATTGCTTTTCATCAAACACCACCACTAGAAGCCACTGATCTGGCACCACGCCTCCACTCCAGTGCCCCATGTTTTGGAGAAACTCAAAATACTGATCACTGCTGCAGCAAAATCACAGTGTGAATTCTGCCAGAATCATTGATCCTGCTACCAGAGGTTCTGAAGGATGACCTCCCAATAGAGTGAGACCTCAGAGCCCATAGTGCTCAGTAGATTAGCAATCTGTCAATTACAGC
The DNA here is from genome assembly GCA_011801015.1 of Ardeotis arabs. Taxonomy (NCBI): domain Eukaryota; kingdom Metazoa; phylum Chordata; class Aves; order Otidiformes; family Otididae; genus Ardeotis; species Ardeotis arabs. Next base: position 2,587 of record JAAGAY010144791.1, on the reverse strand, counting down.
AGCTTGTCAAATGTCAGACTATGTCAAACGTCAATTCTTTACTGGCAAAGGGTGTGCAAGACTCAGCAGAGGACAGCTATCTCAGTAAGATTTTAAAAAAAAAAAAAAACATAGACAAAGTGTATTATCTCTTCCTTTTTCTGTAGCTATGCCTATAGAATCTTGTAAACAAGTATCAAACATTTCTATACTATTAGATGTTTTTTCACTGTCTTGAATAAATCTTCTTAGAAATTACAAGTTTTCTTCTTCCTAAGAATACTTGATATCTAGACAACTTTGTGGTGTCTCTTCCTTCAGGTAGTTTGCTGCCTTTCTCAGAAAAAGCTACATGAAAATACCATGAATTGCGGCTCCATTTCAGGTTTTCTTCATATGTCTTACACATTAAGTTACTTAAAGCAAAGGTTAAAAAAAAACAAGCAGCCCAATAAACCAAAAGTAAACATAATACATTAAGTAAGTGTTCTGTTGGAGTAAAGTACAATTGCCTAAATAAGACTGTATCATAGTGTAGGAAAATGTTTCATTCTGGTATTCTCTAGCTACTGCTTTTCTGTTCTTCCTTATGCTTAGGTTTGTGTTTCTTAATTTTTGACTTATTTAAAAGATAATGAAAGCAACCTTAATCAAATTTTTAACTGGAAATTTCAGTGCACTGGAAGTTGTAGTATTATCTGGTGACATATAGTAGCTCTTAATTCTTACTTTTTGTTAAGGCAAAGAAAATAGAAGAGATTTTAAATCAAATTAAAAAAAATATATATATCCAATAAGAACCAACACAATCCACAATTAATCTGGCACAACATTTAAAAATGTTATTATGTATTTGCTGATTTTCCTAAAAATATGTATCTCATGGAGAAAAGCGTAAAGCCAGAAGAACTGCACAATTCAACAACTTTCGGTGATACAGATGAGTGCAAACTGTAGACATCAGTATTAAATAATTAAAATAATAATTAAAATGACAGACTGTAATGATCATTTAAGTAAGAACTAAGACTTAAATTTTTAGAAGTCATTTTTTCTTTAAGTTATTTTAATGTACATCATTGACAGGAACAGAGTAATTTCCCTCACACATACAAATGTGATTTAGTTGAATCTTCAGTAAGGCTGCCCTCGAGATAAGTAATTTTATGTCTAATTTGCTTCTGACCTCTGTGTTGAAATGTTGGCGATGCTGACAATTGTTGATAATTATAGTTTTAAGAAAATACTTAATACTAGGAAAATACATTAAAAGGATGTCCGCATTAAAATATGGATCTAGGTTAAAGATACACATTCTAGTTTTAAACAAACCAATTAGAATCTATTTACACTGCTTTTCAGAAGATAAATTTAGGCTTTAAAGACAAACATGGGCTTGCAAACTGCTCCTCTTGTGAGAGGAAAAATGCCAACACTATTTATTTTTCTTCTTTTTTAATGTAATACATTTGCCATTTTATTTATAATAATAGTTCAGTTACCATATAAATCTGATTTTAAAAATTAAAATGTATTCATATCAAAAGAAATACTATGACAGCCGCTTTGAAGAATATTGATTTGAAGATGACCAGTCACAAAAAGAAACAATTTTATGCTACCTGCTGAATACTAGTTGTAAAGATTTGGAGAGAGAAAATGAGAATGAATTTAAAATACTTACTGTCCAGAGGCACTATAACGAGCATGGAAATGAGCTACAAGGGAAACTAAGTGCAAACATGAATGAACATGAATGGTTTAGCCAACTATTCATCAACGTGGCAGAATAATCTTCACACTACATGTTATAATCTTTTTTTTTATTTTCATCCCAACTACAAACTGTTCAGTAGGCTTATATAGACTTAGAATGAATTCTATCTTATTTCAAGTACACAAACTGAAATGAATGGAAGCAGACCTTACCTGGACACTGGATAAAAGACCACTCATAATTTTTCTCTTTCGGACAAAGACCAGCATCAAGCACCATTTCACTGGAGTGCGTGCCAACAGGCTTCATTGGGCCTCTTGATGATCCTTCCAAACATTGTCCTTTTCCAGTGTTACTGGGATCATTACACCATCCACACCCAGGCTGTTCCAAACACTGTCCACAGGTCCTCAGTCCAGAGCAGTTTTGAGCTTTATTACATGGAACACAATATTAATGCAAGGGTTTTTTTTTTTTTGGGGGGGGGGAGGGGTGTTGTTTTTAAAACAGCTGATGAAGAAACAGTTTTGCATGTCCATTTCCTTGTGCAAACTAAAAGATAGCAGGAACATTAGTAAGAATATCATCATTTTCTTTAAAGTTGTACTTCACAGATCACAAAATACACAGTAGCTGTTTGTTGCATCACAATGCAACAACAAATAATTAAAATAAACAAAGATAAAGAGATGGAAAAATAATATTCCACATCTTCATTAAATCCCATGATAAAATATATATTCTGTACTTCATATATATTATAGGACATATATCTATATAACTAATGTTACAGATACAAACAGCCCTTCCAATAGGAAAACTCTAGAATTCAAGACAAGGTAAGTAATCCAAATAAGAGTAATCACAATATTAAAAAAAAAAAAAAAAAAA
>JAAGAY010144790.1:0-15130 GCA_011801015.1 Ardeotis arabs | reverse complement strand
TTTTGCCTTACCCTAGAATTTCTGAAGATCCAGAGAAATCTCTTCACTCCATTTATAGCATAGAACTGTCTGTACCTCTTCTAATTTTGTGAAATCACTACTTGTTTCTTATCAAGTAGCAATCAAGCTATTGGGTATGCCATGTATTAATTGTGACTTGCTTGCCATGGAAACATGTAGATAAAGATGAAAAAGTTCACAAATAAAACCAGAAAAGGAGTTAATTTTTTTAGGTAAAAAAAGTTACCATTTCTTTTCAACCTTGCAAAACCAGAGGAACATCTAAAGAAACAATGGAAGACAAGCCTTTAATTTTCTCCAGCACTTCATCAAACTTAGGACAAGCACAAGTTTGTAGCCTAAGGCAGATTCCATTGAAACTAAGACAACTTGACACTTCCAGTAAATGCAGTCAGAAAAGATCCCTGTAGTCTAGAAGGATTTTTTTTTTTTTTTTTTAAATGCAGCTTACAGATGCAGTTGTGCTTTTTATTTTCCTTGGAATAGCGATGACTACTACAGTTTATGATGCATAATTTAAGGAAAGTTTTTCAAGTAATACTTATATCTGCAAGTCAGAATTCTCTCTTCTCTCAGGGTCATTTTCCTCCAGTCTTACATACTCACAAAGTCCCTGAGCTTCACTCAAGTATGCAAGTACAAGTAGATCATCCTCCTAGTCAAAGCTATTAGTCATCTAGCCATCCAGATGAAGGATGGCAGGACTCCGGAGACCCTGTTAACAGGAGATGTGAATGCATTAATCAGCAAGTCCTTTTGTAATAAAGTTATTGACCACTAAAATAAGATGAAGGTAATTAATACACTGAAAGAAGATCATAATTAATACACTGAAAGAAGACCATAGTAAGATTCCTTTGAACAATTTTAGCTATTCTAGGAAGGTATGACAGGCTGTACTGAATATATGTTATTTTCAAACAAGCACCTGTGTACTTTTTATTCCATTGCTCCTGGCATAAGAGTAGTGCTTCACAAATGTCCAAAAAGCTATTATTCTCCTGCTAACACATCTAAGAACTTATTTAGCAAAAATAAAGGACAAACCAAGTAGATCCTGCTATACTTCCTCTACACACCAGAAAACATTGTCTCAGATTTTATGTTTACTGTGTCTGAATTTCTTCAAGCTTGTACTGGACTATACACTCTTTGGGACAGGGTCCATCTATAATGAGCGCAATTCAATAAAGACCCGAGCGCATGTTGGTGTACAGTACACAGAGTTAAGCTGGTGAGCTGCTACAAACTCTTAATCTTTTGGCAACATTTAGGGAAGAAAAAAGCATCAGTCCCACTGAGTTTACTCACCTCAAGCAACAGTTGGTATTAGGTAGGCAACCACAAAATTTCAATTTTAATCTTGTCACGTTAAAACAAACTTATAAAAGATCTAGATCATTCCTGGCATCCATTTCCCATTCAGTCTGCACAGAAAAGGAACAGAACCAGAAACCAAATAAAGTATATCCACACTTAGAAAAATATCTTCCGTTCACTGTCTTGCTGATCTGTGAGATTGTTAATGAAGGTTGTATGAGAAATTGTGTTTTAAAACTATGTGAATTAAAACTGTAGTATGATTTGTTGATATTGTTAAATTTAAAGCTTGTCTCAACATTTATGAAAGTGATCCTGCAATGAAAATCATATTCCAGGAAAATCTCTAATGCTAAGTTGTTCTTTTTAACGTAATAAGAAAACAAGAAACATCCAAAAGGATGTTTCAAACACACACAAATGGACAAATCACACATGTCCACACTAACAAAACAGAAAGACTACAAGCCAAACTGCAAAACGCTTAACCAATAACACCAAAATCAGAGCAAACATGGAAATCCGAACGAGCCTTAAGGAAGATAGTTTGTGACCTTACTGATCTATTTTAAAGGTCTATGTTCAGTGACTGAAAAGAAGCTACCATTCCCTTGCTATGCTGCACCACACTTTGTGATTTGAATCAGTCATCCTGTAGTTTTAACAATGAATATTTGGTACAGAGGAAATAACCTGAGACAGACAAGTGAAAGACAAATGCAAAGACTTCTACTACAATAATCCATCAAAGGAGAGGAAACAAAAGATTAACAAGATTATACAAAATGTTTTAAAGGTATGCCCTTCATATTTGCAATAGGTCAGCATGAGCAATGTGACTTAAGAGAGCCAATATATAACTGTATGATCTATGTTTTATAATCTTAGTAATAATTAGCATCCTAGCCAGCAGTCTCAAGCATAGAAATAAGTGATTCACGAGTCCTAAGGTCAGAGAACAAAGGAACGTTAACAGTGCATCAAAAAAGCCTAAAGCTTGTGTAACTATATTCCCTGCTCCAGCTACTGCTAAAGTAATACCTTTCACAAGTTTCTCCAAAAAGCCGTACTTAAGGAATACATGGGTCATTCATGAACATAATACAGAGCAAACCAGCACACTGAAAGGCCTCTCAGTTCAAAAGGAAGATTATTTAAGCTGTATTATTTGCTACTGTTCCAGTAGAGAAGTTTGGAAAGTTGTAATCAACTGCACTGAAAAAGAATAAAAAGTGTACATGCATTCCTCCCCTGGAAATACGTAACATAGCAAAATAAGAATACAGTCACACTTCATAAGAACTACTAAAATAATTACTGAATCTCTCAAAGTCTACTCAGTAACTGAAAGGGGATTCACCAGCTAGATATTCCTTGTTTTAGCAACAACGAAGTCCTAAACAAAGGGTTATGACCCTGAGATCATGAGATCATTTAGTGTTATGATTATATCTTGTTGCTTCCTCTTTGAACTTTTCAAAACCATTAATCCCATTAGAAGTTATGGGCCCAGGGTGGGACTTTACCACAAGGAGGAAGTTCTGAAAAGGATGCTGGAGATAGCGAAGTCAAACTGCACAAGATACGTGACTGCAGTATCAAGAAAGCAAGTGCACCATGACACAATACAAGCTCAACAGTTTCTAGACAGTAGAATCCAAGTAAAGAGTAAAGAAAGGTCTTTCTGCTCCAGTCAATCTATGAGACAAAAATGTAATGCAAGAACAACTATGTAGATATTTTTTGGTGCAGCTCTGATATTTACGTTTCACAGTTTTACTAGACAATACAGACTGCAATCCACCCTAAAAAATGTTTTAAGTGGCTATTTGCCACTTCTATTACACAAAATACGGTATAACAAAATAGTTTCTAAAATATAGTATCAAGTACAAAATTTAAAAAATCTTATTAAGTCAATGAGATAAACACTAAGCCACCCCACAAATATTTGTGTTCTTGTATTTAATAGCACTGAAAGACAGTGAATCCTAACTGCATAACTGAAGAAATACAAACAGAAAATTAAAGATCCCTGCTTAGAGAGATAGAGTAGGAAATTATACATATTGAATAAATATAAGGAGAAATTAAACTGGTGAAATGGACAAACAGGTATAGATGGTGAAGATCAAACTCAAGAAACAGGAATCTAAATTTGGCCCATCATCAGTTTCATTTATATCCACTGTTTTGCTATTGACTTTTGCAACAGAAGGACTTTCTCTACTCATATCCCAAGCACAGTGTCCATTATTAAAACAGTAAGAACTACAAATATTTTTCCTTTGTTATAAGTAACAATTAATTTTGAGTACTTTTATCTGCAATGATGCTGTCCAAATAATCCCAGTAAACCAGAGGAAGTCATTAACTGCTTTGCTAGCTAAAGAAGAGCAATCTGCATTTTAATATGCACCCTGAAAAGTGAAGTCAAAAGAGCAACAACATATTTCAAGTAACTTCTTCAGTTATGCCAACAAATAACCTCTAATTTTTGAGACAAAATTTTCACTGTTTAGGAATCTATTCCTAGAGTACTGGCTGTACTGTAACCGTTCATCTTACAGAATCCTCTAGACTTTGTCTTCATAACCCCACATTGGGAATGCATTCATCAGGTATGAGCTTTACATAAGGGATGTACAACAGTGTCTTTGAGGGCTCTGCTTCTTGAATTTGGTTGTTCAAACAGCAAAATTATTGTGCTTGAAGGGAAGGAAGAATATTCCCTAGTGATGCAGTAGTTCCTAGACAGAATTTATTTGTCTGTAATTTTTTTTCCATTCCTCAAAATGTTACAAAAACCTTGTTTATTATTATTATACTTTTAAACTTATTGACCAAAAGAAAAAAAATCAAGAGAGAAGTGATGGTTTGGGTTAAAGGATTCTAGAACCATCACTCTGCAACTCTATCCACCTGATGACTAAAATAGCTCATCCTTCTTTTTTTCATCTGTTTGTTGACCAGGAAGTGTTGTGTGACTGGTACTGAACACAATTATCTATAGGAGGCATTTTCACAAAAGACTGATTGAAAAAAAAACAAAAAAAACCAAAACAAAACAAAAAAAAAACCCCTAAAAAACCCAAACCTATATTGACTTTTCCACATAAAAAAGCTGATGCTTAAAGAAAAACAGCTGACAAAGTTGTTTCTTTAGGAAGCACAAAAAAGAAAAGATTGCCCAAGAGTTATTTAAGGGGAAGAAACGGGAGCTAAAAATGCCAGAACTCAAGTAAAAATGAAGTAATAGATGTTTCAAAAGTCAGCGACATGAAAAGATCGGGCGGGGAGAGGTGGGGAGAGAGAGAGGATGCTGCTTGCATAAGTTCTTCCCCAACAAGTAAATAACACTTAAAAAAAAACAAAACAGAAAACAAAAAACAAAGGAGGCCGGGGCGGGGGAAGGAACAGGAGACAGGAAACAACATCTCCTTTTCCCAAACAAGAAGCAGACACGTAAGGAAAAACTGGGTGCCCTTCTTCAATGTGTGCAGCACAAACACAAAATAACTGGTTTTACCTGTATGAGAGAAGCATAATCACAAAGCGTATCACTGCTCAGCACACAATTCTTATGCTAGGGCTTTCTCTAATACATTGATTACTTTTCTGCATTAAAAGGGAAATACAAAATCTTGTAGCTAAATCTAAACTAGTAAAAAATTTGGTTAGATTGATTCCAATTAAAAAACCCACAATAAAATACTGACTTTTTCAGTTATAACTCTATATGGATTAAGTAATTTCCAGCAAATACAAGCTATTGTGTTACAATCTATATCATATTAATAGTTTTAAGTAACACAGCAGGAAAATGGCTAGGGATCAAGAAGCAGTAGAAATAAAGGTTCTAAGAAGCATTTCCACAGTGAGTAAGCAGAGACAGATGAAAATGCACAGCAATCACATTTCTTGCCTTTCCTGTAACCATTTTCTGCAGCCTGATTTCAAGAGGTAATTTAACAGAGACTGGTGAGAGAATACAAAACTACCGACAGTTCTACACTATCTTCTACTAACAAGTCCAAGGCAACTTTCACATCTGCACTATCATTATAGTTATAAGCACTTCAAAGCAATATGATTTGACACTGTTGCCAGAAGCGTTCTCCATCCTTCTCTTGCCCTGATCATTTATTCCTGCCATGCACTTTCTCCACTGCTTCTGCAACTTTGCAGTGATCAACACTGGGAAGCTGATACGAATCAAGAGTAACCCAGAAGAAAGGTTAACTTCAATCCAGAACAATTAGAATCATAGAATCGTTTGGATTGGAAGGGACCTTTAAAGGCCATCTAGTCCAACCTCCTGCAAGAAGCAGGGACATCTCCAACTAGGTCAGGTTCCTCAGAGCCCCGTCCAACCTGGCCTTGAATGTTTCCAGGAATGGGGCGTCTACCCCGTCTTTGGACAACCTGATGCAGTGTTCCACCACCCTCACTGTAAAAAAAAAAAAGTTTCCTTCTATCCAGTCTGAATCTGCTTCCTTCTATTTTAAAACCATCACCCCTTGTCTCACCACAAGAGGCCTCACCAAAGAGCCCCCACGTTGTCCCTCCCATAAGCCCGCTCTAGGCACTGGAGGACAGCCACAAGGTGTCCCTCGGAGCCCTCCCCACCCCCCAACTGAACAGCCCCAACTCTCCCACCCCCTCCCCACAGGATTATCCAACCTTAATCAGTAAATGGCTGATTTTGGTCACAACGCTATCTCGTAAATGCTCAAAGTGGTTCTGTAGATATGATACTTGAACACAAGTTCCAGAGCAGTGTCTGAACACGTGTATGAGTGTTTGCTTCACTGTCAGCAACTGTTGCCAAACTCTCCATCACACAAGTCTGTATGGATCAGGAAAAGAAGGAGTCGGTCACATTACAGCACTGCTGGAGCTTGACTGCCTCTCTAAATTATATATGTATTTCAAGATTAAACCACAACTAGCAATATCACTATCTAGGATTTAAGTCACAAAGTTTGGCACATTTGATCTCTTTCTGAAGTATCAACATAATTTAAGTCTTTAAATTTTTTTCAGGCTTCATGCAAGTGGAACGATGAGCACCAAATGTGTAACGAAGTTATGAATAGTTTTCTTCCTTCCAAGAAACATACATATTCTTTCACTAAATTCTTACTGCGAGAGGTTTTAGCCTTCTTTGTATTTAGTAAAGCCCAGTTTACATGCTAACAAAACAGACTGAATTTCCTTTATGTAACGACTGAATACACAAAGGGAAAGCCCTCTTGATTCCAGAAGATGCAAGGGGATTAACTCTAGTAGCATAGAAAACAGATATTCTCAACACCGCAAAAAGCTTATCCCACAGTGTGGTGAAAACTGAGATGCAGAGAAACTAAAATTTTCAAGAAATACAACTGAAAATACATCACGATATGAGAATCAATTATAAGGACATCTAACCTGCATGTAGCTTTGAGTTTTGGTATCATTAATTCATGTAAAACCTAGTATTTTCAACATGGAGATAAAATAAATGAGCACTATTCTGCTACAGATTAAAACACTGATACAGTATATCTGGTCAAACTTTTATACTCATAAAACAATAATTTTACAATAAAGTAACACTAAAGATTGTGGTCCTACTGTATGAATGCAGAAGTTTGAATGAAACTGTAATAAGACTCTGCAAGGGTTAAGAGTTCTAAGTCTGCATCTTTTTATTGGAAAGGAGTTAAAGCAACCTCTAGAAGGTTAATATATACCAAACAAATGTGATTCACCTGAAGCAATTCATCAGCCTATTTTCATTGATGCAGAGTCACTAATATTCAAGAAAATATCACCCCCCAAAACATTTTAAAATAGAAAAGTAGCCTTTAAGAACAACCTAGAAAAATTAATTTGACAGCTGAATCTTTTCTGCTATAAAACATTTATTAATTTTAAAGGAATAACAAAGTCAATGGAGTGTCTCCATTAGGAGCAGTTAGTTAACGGTACAGTCTCTTTAAATTTTAATTGAGAGTAGTCAATTTACCGGTACAACACATTTTCCAAATTTCAGTACTACTGGCATCATGAACCACTGCTGCTTGTTACCACTTCCACCCCCCCCCCCAGTTTGTGCTCCTGCATTACTATGCCAGGCACATAAGGGAGAGGAAATACAAATCTCCCCTCTTCAAAAGAGGAAGAAGAAGAAAAAAAAAACAAAAAACCCACCCATGAAAACCCTTCAAGTTTTGCAGCTATTCATCCTTTAATAAAGTTCATTATTTACAGAAGGTTATTCATTATTTGTCGAGAATGCAAGGAAATACAAGATCCACGAATTTCAAGCTTTAAACACTGGGTTTCAGTACACTTGCACTCAGAAGAAAAACAGCTTCCAGATTACATTCATGCAGGCATTTTAACACAGACAGACGATGCATCTCCATGAAAGAAATTAAAGGGCAATGCTCCATTGAACAGTCATATGATAGGAGTACAGTATACTATGCATAGCACATAAACGCTACATAGATCTCTCATTTTGTGAGCTCCTTATTAATTTTAAGACTTTATTCATAGGAGATATCTAAACAGTCATACATGTAGAGTTCTATCAGTGATTCAGCATCTGTGGGTCAAAATTATTTGAATTTGTGGGATAATGGGAAGGCAGCTAAACCTACTCACCTAAATCTAGCCTGAATCCCTACCCCTTTCTTCTCCTCCAGACTTGGGGCACAATTCTGCTACTTCCTTTGTGTTAATTCAAACCAGCATGCAACTGTGAAGTGAGCTGGTTGTGTAACCAAAACAGAAAATCCATCATCCCAAAAAGATCATGCTGGCACATCAATGTCCCAAATCATCTGCAGTCACGTGCCCCTTAGATCTAAGGCCAAGGCAGTGGAGGTGAATGCAAATGATCTCTTTCAGTAGCAGTCCAAAACTATACTTCATCATTACAAATGCAGATTTACACAATTATTTAAATATTTACCTAAACTATTAATTTGGGGGACACATTTATACATAAATTAATCTTTAATCCAGAGAAAAGCCATAAAAGTTGTTCTCTAGTCCATATGCACATTTGAATTATAAATAGTTTGCTTTTTTGTTTGTTTTGTTTACTGCTTTAACTCTGGTTTACATCAGCCAGAAACTGATGATCAATAATGTAGCCGTCTGTCCAACATAAAAATCCATTTGTTCTTCCTGTATCGTATGGGAACAAACAGAGAAAATTACCCCTTTATTTTAAAAGGCTACCCCTTTACTTTAAAAGGCCCAGAAACCACGAAAAAAATTCTGTTGCATTTGACATATTTCAGTGGCTATAGACCTATTATACACAAACTTGTCAGGTGTGAATCTTGGGAAAGTCTTATTCAGTCAGGATACTGACACAACAGTGCTTTTCAGATATAGCCAGTAGCACTTACATTCAGTTGTACTTAAAGTTTGAAAAAAAAAAAAAAAAAAAAAGATATTAAAATAAAAATCAAGCTGTTATTAACCTCATACAACTAGAGGCTGAGAGCACTGCAGCCTTGTTCCACAATATGAAATAAATACTTTTATCATTTTAATTTTAAATTAGCCCTAGAAGTCTGTTTATGCATTTACTCTTGATCCTCATGTTCCAGCTCCCTAAGCAGCAGTTACACAGTTAAAACTCAATGCCTATTAGAATAAACTTCTGGTGGGAAGTGCTAAGAATTCACCCCGCTGCCTACCAATCTATCCAGAAATCTGTTCTCACTCCTACTTCCTCCTGTCTGTTCCTTTCTGAAACAGCAGTAGGGGGTTGGGAGTTTGCCTTTCCTCTACTGGATCACAGTTGTGTACATGAACTATACTGGACCATATGGCAATCTCTTTCAACTCCTAAGAGGCAAAACAAGCTCTCTACCAACCCAATTCAAAGAGATTCAGGTAGGAGAGAAAGCCTACAGATACCAGTGTTCACATCGACCAGTTACTAAACTCTGCCCATATAATTAGAGTAACAAGTAGGAACTGCAAAAAACGTTGCTGCAAGGATAAGAGCAGCCCTGCCTGTCCTCACACAAGCATTTACAGTGCGCCCCAGCTTCTCTCTCCACCATACACAGAACAAAACAGCTGCCTACATGCAACCTCATGTAGTCCGGAGAAAAACTAGAGTCATGCATTCAGCATGCAGGAAGGCTCTCATACAAAGAAAATTACTATACTGAAGGAAAAACAGTGCCTGTCTAATGAGCAATGCATGGAGAGGATGAGCCTACTCACAGGAGAGTGAAATTGAGGAGGAGAAAGGTTGAAAGCTGAAAAGAAACCTCTGTAGCTGCCTGGAAGCTGACAGGCAGAGGCAGGCCAATCAGAACCATAGTGGATAGGAACTTTCCTTTCTTGAGAGGAAAACAGTAAAGTTTTATTGAACACTAAAATGCTAAAAAAATGCTAAAATCCAATAGGAAAACAACCCCCAGACACAGCACCTCAGGAGAAACTCCACTACTTGCTGTCAGTTTCTCACAAGGGCCCAACCTTTGGGTACACGAACTTGCATTCAGCTCTGTGGTAAAACTAGGATTATCTGATCAAATACACTGGAATGGGATCTTCTCATTTCCTTTTCCAGAAAGTTAAACCATATTTTTACACAGACTTTATTTTCAATCTTACAAAATAATCATTGCATTTTACAACAGCTTTTAGCCCAGTAAACAAGTTCTTGTGTAAAATAGTAACATTTGTAAAATAGTACAAAATTTTGTCTATGTTTCCACACTAAGTTTAGGGAACATGACTTACGTGAACATGCAAGGAACTGACTTGACAGAAAATAGCTCCCTCAGCTGGAGTTGCATAATTATTATTTTTTAGTTTAATTCAACTAGTAGAGTCATTAAGTACATAACTAAATTATACTTGTGTAACAACATAGTAATAATTTTCTTATTTTAATTTTAATGTTCATTACTATGTTCTGAAGCTCTTTACTACCACATAGATAGCTTATTGAGAATAATAAGCAACTGTATCACAGGGAGAAGGGAGCAAAGCAAAAGCAGCCTCAGACGTTGCCCATTACCTATGCTAAAGAAACATGAAAAACACCAGAGACAGACAACTGCCAACCAGCTGGAGATACATCCAGGATCTGCTATATTAAAACCTAACTACAATAAAAACCAAACTTAGACTACAGTTTGCCATTGCATAATTTCTTCAACTTTAATATTGTATACAATGTGGAGACAGACATGGGCCATACAGGATAAGACTGAATAATATTCTTCCTTTAATTTACAGGTCAGAAGACAGCTGTAAAACAAACAAAATCCAAACAAACAAACAAAAAATCACAAAAAAAGCCAAACAAACCCACAACAAAACACAACCCACCTTTGAAAGAAACTTTGAAATCCATGTTTAACAGCAATGACAGTCTGAAAGTTAAATACTAAATCTTAGAAGGGTGATACAGATTTCAGAAAGCTCACAGAACCTCTTTAGGAACAAGGTTCTCTAATTCACGCCACAATAATTTAAGGTTCAGTTAGTGTCAAGCACCATTACTTCTTAAGGGCTTTTCTCAGACAGATTATATGTCAAATAGATTTAACCCTAGAGATGTAACATGATCTTATAATAGTTATGACTAAATTACAAGTTTTAAAGTAGACAGCCATCAAAGTAAGGAGAACAGGCAATCGTGGATTCAGGAAATGTACATTCCCCCATAGTCAGCTAATGGCAACTTTAATAGGATGTGATGGATTTTTCTTCACCAAGAGAAAATACTGCCTGCATTTCTGCTTCAACAACCCACGCCAGCTGACTAATGGAGTTATATTTTTGTCTCATATGAGGACGGTTACTTGCCCATCCTCTAGCAGTTGCAGAATGAAACATTAATAGCAGCTGCGGGGTGAACAGAAAAGCTGCTCTATTTGGTAGCCAAGATCCAAAGTACAGGCCTCTCCCCTTGAACAGTGGAGCTCATTTTCTGTCACAGGGTGACGAAAAGACACAGCACAGAATAAGGACACTTTTAGGGCTTAAAGTAGCTAACCGAAGATACTTTTAAGGAGTAATAAATCTTAATGGGGAGGAAAAGTAAAGGATTCATAGGAATTAAAAATAGAGTTCTTGGACAGATAAGAGCCCTTGGGAGCTCAGAAGAAGTTGTTGGAAAGAAATGCTGGTGGACCAAAACAGGTTTCTTAAAACAACTCTTATCAAATACTATTAAACGTGGAAACTCTTTACCTTGGCATAATAACAATCCTAATCGTAACAGACCAATCCCAAAGAAACATTTCTGCCACCCTCCTGAAAAATCAGCATATGCCTGCAACTAGAAACATCTTTTTATGCAAGCACTTGGGCTTCAGTCCTGCAAAAATTTAAATATATCACTCTGAGTAGACCTGCAGATCTCTGGAAGTCTGTACAGTTTATCATACACATAAAAGCTAACACATTTATAAGTCTTGCAGGATAATTGCTTTTGGCAGAATATAAATAACATTGCTCTAATGTGTTTCAGCATCATGGTCTCCTGCCTTAAGAACCAGGCATTCTGGTGAAGCCTGTCATTCTTCATATAAAGAGTGGCAGTTGCATAGCCCACAGAGACACTTAAACTTCTCTTTGCATTTTCTTTAAAGTTTCAGAATAGTGTTTGGGCATTCTTTAAAAGTAGCAAGAAAGCTAAGAAGTGAAGCCAATAAAAATTGCCTGGAAATGCTTTCTTACTAGTGCCATGGATACCACCAGTAGGACTGGAAGCAATGCTTATACAAACTATCCATAACTTCCAACACTTCCAAACAGTACATCATTGGCCTGTGGAGTTTACTAGGTATTTTTCCAGAACCCAATGCACTGGGTGAGAGGGCAATAACTCACTATGAGAAGCAGTCTTAATAAAGGAGTCTAATGTTCACTGTACTATACTTCAATGAGAAAGCTTAAAAATCGGCTACAAAAAGAGCTTTCAAATAGCAAGACAGGCATCTGAAATAATTTTAGAAACTTAATGCCAGTAGTTTGTCTAACTGACTTTTAAATGCATACCTAAAACTAGGCCTTAGATTTCTCCTTGTCAATTGTCTTTGTCTTTTCAGCATTGTCTTACTGTCTCTATTGCCTTTCATTTTAACTTCTAGCAAGGATAAACTTGAGCAAAGAAAGGGAACTTGGGTAACTGTCAATGCCATTGAGAATTAAAAGAATGGTATATATCACTCCCCGCAGTCACTGCTGCTTCCGCGAGCCACAGCTGGAACAGCAGATCTCTCTTGGCAGAAGGCCCAGCTCTAGTAAGGGGAAAGGAATTAATATATTTTGTAGACATAGGTAGCCCTTACAGCAGGTTCACTTTTTCCCTTCCATTCTCCATCCCCTATCTAATCATTTCTCTAACTCCACCTTGAAAAAACAGGACAGTTGATGATACATCATCAAGACTTTACAGCTGAGGAAGTGTTGCATGCAACAGTAACAGCTCTGGTGTAATTTACTTCTAAGAAATTGTCTACAAGTTGTCCAATAATACTAACAGCAATGAGGGGAAAAAAGTAATTTAAAATACTCAGCAGCGCTCTCAGATCCATATGATTTCACATTTACAGTTTGTATTGCCTTGGCCCACATAACCAGGTAGAAATTCCTTGCATTCAATTGATTTATATTAAGCACATTTTGGTTTGTGTACAAAAATGACAGGTAAGAGCTACAGGTAAATGGAACACAGATAAATTTTTAAGTACTTACCTAACTTTTAATCAAGAAATCTTTTGTTTGCACCTCAGATGAATCTAGCATAAAGCAGCATCTCAGAAAGTAGGTTAGAGATGATCATAAGCACACAGTCTTCAAACCGTAATTAGACTGCCCTTCTGGTAGCTGAGGTGGAAACAAAGTAGTTTCCAAGTATTAATGAGTCAGCCCTGGCTGAACACAGACTGAAGGAAGGCAACACATGAGATCTCCTCCCCACTTCATGATGTCCTTGTTCAAGGCCAAAGCCCAAGAGCACCAGTACCTCCCAATTCCCTTTCTCCTTGTGCTAAAACATTGCTTCAGCATCAGAAAGCAAGCAGTGGACACTGACATGACCATAAATTCACTGCATCTCCTAATAAAACTGAATTGCTAAGTTTTTCCATAGAACATAATGCTTAGCATTTTATCTCATTGCCTTATTCACACGGTTCTTATGAGACAAACTGCTTGAAGAAAAGAAATACGCATGCAGTACACAACACTCTGAAACACTCCATTTAGACACTAAGATGAATTTCAAGTTCTAACATGCAAAGATGAACAGCAAACTACATGAGAAGATTAAAACTGAATTATCTTGGCATAGCCATTTCAGTCCACTTCAACTTCTGAATGCCTGAAAACACACCACTTGTATCAAGAACAGATAAGCCATCCAAAACTAAATCGCTGCTAAAGTAAGTCCTACCAAACAACCACATAGTAAAGTTTCCCAGTAAAGAATCAAGAAAAAAACAAACAATATATTTCAGCTTAAATTTCCTGATAAGGAAACAGATGCATATGGAATTTAACCAAGTACAGAAGTACAGCAAGTGGGAAACTCAGAGAAAGGATGTCAACAGGGATTTTTGCCAGATCCTTTAAGGCAATTCTTATGTTTTTATGTAAAGCATTAATATCTTAAGGTAACAGCAGCATTAACATCTCCAGATAATAAAATACAGTACTAAATCATTATTAATTTGTTATGTCCTTGAAACACTTTGTGCAGATATTAATTGCATCTCTGAAGAACTTAAATACCTCAGTTATCAAGTTTCTTGAACATTTTCAAAGGGAGATTTCCAGTCTCCCAGAAAGGAGAAACTGTAGCTGACCCCTTTGTAATTTTCAAGTAGTTCTGAACCATCATCTGCCTTGTCCCCAAACCATTTCAAACCACAGATCTGCTTTACATTAAAAAGCAAACAAGTGAGCAGTTAAGTTCAGCGGATTTTAAATAAATCTACTCCCACTCTCCCTCATTAACTGATCTCAACTGTAAATTTGCTTTAGAAGCTTTAAGAGGTGGCTATTAACTACATAAGAGACAAAGTTATTTTGTGTGTCAAAATAACAGCACTGGTGCTATTTATTTAGCAAAACTGGATGTCAGTGTTGGTAAAATGCAGCATATTAATGGAATTCTTTTTATTTCTATTTTAAATGGCTTGTGTACTTATGCAGCTCTAGTTTATTCTGAAACACTTCACAGGTTGACAGAAAGGATCTGGAAAAAAAAATAAAAATAACCAAACAAAAAAACTCTACCAAACCAAACCCATTCTGAAGAGTGAAGTATTTCAAGTTATGTAAACAGTCTACCAAAAACCGCTGAAACAAACCTACCCATAGCACATATCAGTTATACCACTACAAAACTTCATACCATTTTGGGGGAGAGGGCATTTAAAAAGAAATTCAGATTTACATGTCTTAAAAACACCCACAGAATTACGAAGATTTGCTTGTAAGTACCCTTTTCTGCATGGTTTTATGAAGGAGTATCAACTTCCAGACTTTCAAAGCTACAGACAGATAATATCATGCAATCCCAAATAGTATCATTAATACTGAATTCAACTGAATTCCTGAGGATCTTGGAACCTCACTTGGTAGCAGCCTCAACCACCAGACTGGGCAACTGCTGCTGCAAGGCTATGTGTTGAAATGAATAAACCACACACAAAACATTTTCCTTTGTGAAGGAAATGGTATATAGTGGAGCTCAAGAGACTGAAGATGAATGAACAGAAGTTTCATCATTAGGAAAAAA
>JAAGAY010144789.1:86822-112362 GCA_011801015.1 Ardeotis arabs | reverse complement strand
CCTTATTCCCCTTTTTAAAAATGGGGGTTATGTTCCCTCTCTTCCAGTCATCGGGGACCTCACCTGACCGCCACGATTTCTCAAATATGATGGCCAGTGGCTTGGCAACTTCATCCGCCAGTTCCCTCAGGACGCGCGGATGGATCTCATCAGGCCCCATGGACTTGTGCACCTTCAGCTTCCTCAGATGATCCCGAACCTGCTCTTTGAGTACAGTGGGCGGTTCTTCGTCCTCGCAGTCCCTGCCTGTGCCTTCCACGGCTTGGGATATATCCTAGGGATTGCTTTAATCTCTGGACTTCGGGCAAAATATTGGAACATGAGCAGTGATACTTTCTTCTCTGTCATGGTTTCATGCATGCGAACCACCTGCATTTCAGTATAACCTGTTCTGTTGGTCCAGGAGCCTAGATATTAACATTTACTAAAATGTTAGCTTTATGTATGGACTTTCCAAAATAGAAAATATTTCTGGATGTTGTAGAGAGAAGTAGTGAAACATTCAGACTGTGATAATGAAGCACACCAGCTTCTGAGAGCTGGCTAAAAGGGTGTAGGTGGGGGAAGATTATGACAGTTGACTTTAGACCTACTTTAAAAATACTGGATTTCTGCAAAATCAAGTGAGAAAATGTTTAATTCTCACAGTAGAAAATTACGATTTACCTAGTTTTCTGTGTGAGTATTAGATGGCGACTCTACATCATACCACATCACATCTCCAACCCTACCAAGAGATTCCCCCACCTGGAGCCCTGTCCCTGCCCTGGGACCTCAGCATGGTCTCTGTGAGCTGCTGCCGTTCCTCATGACCAGGAATAACTTGGAGTAGCAGCTTAAAACGCTGCCACCCTGCTGCTGAGAAGCAGTCTGCAAATCTCAATCATGTTGCATTTTCTACATTCACAGCTAGTCAAGGTCAAGATGTCCTGAATGTTTACAGGAGATCACTGATGAATGGAGAGCTGTTCAGACATGCTGAATTGCAGATAGCTACTTTAACTGACTTAATTAGAACATGCTCAGTATAAATGCTGCGTGAAGATGAATTCTGCTTCTGCTAGCAGTTAAGTGGTCTTTATCCAGAGGCTAAATAGGTTTGAAAAAAATCGAGGTACGGACAAACTTCAAATAAATCATAAAAGGATGTTGACTAAATGGACAACTGAGTGCAAGATTGAAGTACACGTGGTATTTTGACAGCATACCTATATACTGTGCACTCCTACGGTAGTGTCAATTTTCCAGGTCAAGCGGAAAGAGTTATGAGAGAGTTTGACCCAGTTATTGCTGAGACCCTCTGAGGCAATTCAATATTGGATTACTGCTGGTAAAGGGCATGCAGAACAAAATACAATCTTTCTGCTAATTGCTGTGAGCCTGCGAAAGCAGTTTTTTTACCATGATAAAGGCAAGTGTTATTCAGGACTTTTGGATCCTACTCAAGAGCTGTCTCCAATAGCAGATACCAGTAATAAATACGGATGCATTTCCAGAAACACAATAAATATGGAGGTACGCTGTTTTTTCCATCAGATCTATTTTAGAATAGGATACATAGTGTAAACAAAAGGAAATAAAGTATTTTGGTATTCTTCAGACACACCTGGAATTTATCAATCAGTTTTAAATGTCTTGTTCTTTCTTTTCCTCCCTCTCACTCAGCATAAATTCCTGACAACATCCCACCCCCTCCAAAAATAAGCAGAGTACTGAGGGTCGCATGGAGAGTCTTTGTTCTGAACGATGCTGCAATGGTTTCCTTTCACTTCTTCATGGAATACAGAAAGATTAATCCTTTGTTAGAGGAACAGAGTGCAATTTCACTACACCTCTAAATTTTTATGCAGACCACTTCTGTCTTTTGTTTTGTCACTGCAGGAGAAGCTGCCCTATTTCAATTCTTCTTTCCAGAGGGAAAGGGACTGTACCCTGTAGCAAACTATTACATGGGAAGATCCTGTTTTGAATGCAAGCTTCCTTTTTATGACAAATTATTCCTGTCTACTCTACCAAGGACACAGAAACGCCGGAGAGATGCTTGATAGCATTCGTCTCACCTAACCTGAGGCATCTGCCAGGTAGATGTCTCCACCTGAGCTAGACTAGGGTTCCCATCCTAGACTAATGGATAGAAACATGCATTTCTCGTCCATGAGTCATCTGAGCTGGTTTGGATTATTACCTTTGGAGAAGATGAATCACAAGGGAGAAGGGCTCATTTCTGTCTGCTGATAAGCAAAAAGTGGCTAGGAGAATAGGTCTGATGGAGACGTCTCCTTTGTGGATGCCTACATTTAGGTGAGGTGAATTGCACCCTCTGAATCAGAAAGATCAGGAATTACTGTCTAGCACTAATTCCATAAAATATCAAGGACAATATACTTTGCTGAGACTATTTAGACAGTTTGAGAGTGGTTGCTGGGGTTCTGTCAAAAACTTTCTTCGTGGAGTAGGGCTCTGCTTTCTCTGTGTGTATTGCTCCACACAGGAGAAGAGTTAGCCTATTCAACAAACTTCCAGGAAAAAAAAGGGTCATTACTTTAGTGCTGAGGTTAATCTATTGTTTTGTGTTTTTAAGGAGATCTTGAAGCTTAAATACTGTAATAAAACCTGCAAGAAGATCACGCCATTAAAAACCGCAGAAAAAAAAATTAATTTATGTAGCGTTATTCCTGAAAGTCTAGCTATACCTCTCAAATCATTAGTGCTGAAGAAAGCATTACAATTTTTCCTTGCTCTGTCTTAAAAACTGTCATTTTCATGTAATTTTATTACTGGGTTCTACAAATTGCTGCTACTTACTTTAAATATCAAGTTAACTAGAAGGTCTTGTAGCTTTGGTGAAAAGTGCAGGATTAAAATATTGCTGGAAGTCCTGTCTCAGCTGCCAGGTGCCTGGCAATTTTGAATGAAACACAGTAATTCCTTCTCCCTCACCTTTTATATGAACTAAACCTCTGGAAAATAGCCACTTGACCAACTGAGGGAGGTACTAGTTGTGTTACTCGAGTATTAGCTGTGTATTAAGCATCCATCAACAAAAGGGATAAACCAGAACTGCATGACCAGGCAGCACTCAAAGAGATCAAGAGGGTGTGATCCAAACAGCACAACTTGAAGAGCTCTTTTCTGCTCTTTGAACATATGCATAGAGAGCAATGTTTCTCCTCGGTTCCCATACCTCACTGGGGAAGGACTGCGAGAGCACACACAAACCTGGTGGCCCTGAAAAGTGTATGTGGCTCCAGGGAAAGAGCCCTAATTCAGCTTAATATAACATAGCATAATTTACTGAAGTAGTCACTATTTGGAGCACAGCATTTAGACTTGTGGCTTTCAGTAAATTCTACAACAGATGTAAAACTGAGCTGGGAGTGGGAAATGCAGGGATCTGTGAGAGCATATTAATGCAGTGGGGAAGTCAGTGCTAGGGAAAACGTTATTTCTGAATGTACAGCTTTCATGTACAAGGACATCAAAGACTTATCTCTGATTCTGAAAACATATTGGGTTTAAAATAACATTGAGCTAAATTAATACTACTGGTATTAATAATCATAATAATACAAAAAATCAGAAAAATCCCTGTGTTCTAAATTTATTCAGCTGCCTTTGAAAAGATGCATGTGCCCTTATTAAATCAAATGTATTCCATTTTCTCATCAATTTTGCTTCTGTTTTTTGCCCACTTGTTTTCTTTAAGAAATATTCTGACATACCTATTTAAAATCATGTAGCTAACTGCATCATGTATCCAGCTGATGCAAAAGCTTATGAATTGCCTGTGATAAATTCACTGATGTAGGACACCCAGATATTAGATGAGAAAACTATTTTTGTTCTTTGTGTAAAGAAGTCACCATACAAAGTATTTTTAATGAGACATTGTCCAGTTGTAAACAGATCCTTATATGAAGCTTCATTAAAAGACACAGTAACAATTAGAGATCCTACTACATTAAGAACTTTGCAGAATTGTGAAGCTAATACTGGAAAGACTGTGACATTGACATTTCAGTCCCATACATAGCCTTAACTGTTATTCTTAATACCGGGGAGCTTGTCCCTCAAAAGCTCCTCCCAGTGAACCCTCCTTGGCCAAACAAATGCAACACCTCTTCCAAATGACAAGTGCCAACCACAAAATGCCATCTCCTGGAGGTTAAAACGAAGAGGTACAGACTGCTTTGTATCAGACAGATATGAGATACTAGCTGAGTACAGGGTGAGCTCCATTTCTACATGACGCCGGTTGACAGCACAGCACTTCTCCTGTCTTGGCTGTTGCGTAGATTCCATGTATATTCAGAGCCTCACTTCCAATGTAGATGCATTGAACTCATCCGTGTTTAATCCTTCAAAGTATCCCCTTCCCCCTCCCTTATCCACTTCCTGCAATATAATATATTAGCTTTAAATATATACTCTGAGTCTGTGAACTCTGAAATTACACCTCAGTCGCTCACTCATACAAGTTAAATGAAGTATGAATAGGAGGTAAGTGGGAGGTAATAGGATGGAATTAATGTCATTTTGGTAGATCTTGATTTCTAGGCATCAAACCTCTGTTTCAGGCTCTAATGCCCTAAAAATAAAAGGTCCCAGGTGGACACAAACATTATGTTACTGCTTAAGACAAATACAGCAGGAAGATGTACTACTATCAAATCTTTTATCAATCCATTTAATAGATAAAACAATTCAACTGTTTCTCAACTCTGAAAAAGCCGTACAACACATCCCATCTGATCCTGATTTATTGCTATTCATCCTTCCCAATGTGTGTGGAGTCCTTTTGGCAGGGGTTGGCGTTCTCTCATCTGTTGTATCCTGGTACACATCTGCTCAGAAGTGTCACATGTAGGTCAGGCACAGCCAGAGCCACAGACAAATGGTATGAAGGCAGATGGTTACCAACTGCATTCTGGGCAAGATTTTGGCTGAACAAGGTAATAACTTGCTCTGCTCTCAAACATATTCTCCATTTCTCTAAAGTTTTTTCCACCATTTTTTTTTTTAAATGGTGGTAAAATCTGGACAAGGAAGATTTCTCTGCCGCATGCTGCAACTTATTATTGCCAACAACCTTTGTTATTTGCCAGAGCTTTAGCAGCATCATATAATTTAGCTATAAATTGTTCACATATCGCTCTTCAGAGAGGTCATAAAGGGGGCCATTTTTTGATAAAGAAGAATTGGATGGAACCCTTCCACCCTGATCTCTAGTGTAAATGTTAAGCCCATCACTCACACCTAATCCAAAATTAATAACATAGTCTAGCAATACCACTGCTGGAGTTTTCCTCTCTGTGGCTTCCCGTGTTTTATTATCTTGACAACTTTTCTTCAGGGTAACATAATAGTTTACCTAAAAGATGGGATCATGCTTCTGTTTTAAATGCAGAACAAGAGTTGTGGCTAAATACACTAATTTTAAATTACTCAATAACCTGAATCTGAAGGCTGTTTTATTTCAATTAGGATGCTGCTTGAGGTTTTGGTATTTGGGGATTTATTTCCAGTGTCTACGTGATATGTTTAACAATACTAATTATGAACTGATAATTATATCTTAGGCTATTGTGTGAGGTCTAAAATGTGATGGGTGTTTACCCTGTAAATCTTGAGAACAGTGCTGCATCAACGAGTGATTTTTTATCTTCATAAAATGCTTCTACAATTAAATGATCAATCACATGTGAAGATCAATGACAGTTTGATGGTCATTGTCCTTTTCTCCAGAGTCATCTATACTAAGTTAATAAACTGGTAGAAAATAATTTCCTCTCAGCCCCTATAAAAATCGCTTCAATTTTGGTGATATGTGACGTGGTATTGAAATAGTATTTCAGATGAATATTATAGGCATTTCTGTTCTGTATGCACACATTGACTGGGTTCACCTGAACTGTGCAGACATGCACACTTCTTACTGGCTAATGATAATAGTAATTTTAATAGCAATACTAATACTGCTCTTCTCTGTCAGACTTGGTGATATCTCTGTGTGAAAAGTGCCATAGAAGAAACAGGTAATATATAGTTACATCATAGGTATTGCATCATATAGGTTACTATGTTGTTATATGAGGTAATAATATGTTTTAAACATGTTTGTAAACACTGCTGTTAAACAAAGTTATTGCAACAATAACAACACCTTATCTCAATAATTTTTCAAAATTTGGGCTTCTTTGATACAGTAGTACTCCAAATATTTTTTGCACTTACTTTTGGTTAAATGCACAGAACACGAAGTTCGCAGAGAAGTCAGGTTTGTATGAGAAGATGCCATTATTTACAAGTTCATTTGTTTTCCCATTCAGAGCATGAGTGCAAATGATTGCACTCAAGCCTTAGATTTCCAGATTTCAAAGCCATGTGATGACAGGAGGCACAGTTCAGCCAAAATTCCTGTTTACTTCATTGCCATTTTGCCTGCGTAGCATGTGCAGAATCGGTGCCCCACACGAGTTCCAGTTACTTTGATGTGATGAATATTATCTGCGACTTGTGCACCGCTACTAGGTGCCAGGAGATGTGCTATTTAATTTTCATAATTAGGGCTACATCTGACTGTATTAGTCAAGAAAAGCCATCATCCTCCTTAACATCAGCACACAGCTACCCACTCCTTTACAAAAATCTCTCCTCCAGTGAAGTACCCCAAATTGGTAAACACGAGTTGAAAAGATGCCCGTCTGCTCTATGAATGCCCCTGTTATCAGTCAGTATTTGTAAATACTGCAAATGGTATTTTTAATATGTTGCAACCACATTGTGAAATCAGTTATTTTGTGAAATGGCTGGTTTATGATATGACTTCAACACATGCATAATTGGACTCTCTCAGAGGAGTCAAACTGACAGGACACATACTGAGACAACTGAAAGGTCTGTATATGACTCCAGATTTCCTGAAGTATTAAAATGATTGCAAATGTGTTCTTTTTTTTTCTTTCTTTTGGCAGCTTATTCAGAATGATGAGACATTCGGTATCTAAAGCCAAATGGCTTCTACTTAACGATGGCAGAGACACAGGAAAAAAGTATTGGCCTCATTGAAGTCTACAGGATTTTGGCCTTTGGTTTCAACGGTGAGAAATCAGTCAGTGATTTCTAAGGGGCATAGAGGATCACAAGCTACAGAGGAGTGGAAACTATGCCTGAGATGATTCGATGTTGCATGTGCATTTATGGGACAGAGCATGAAGAACTTCAGTGACAAGCAGTTACTTTTGCAAGGTTTAAGAGCAAGAAGGCAGTAATACATAACTGAGCAAAAAAGCATAGAAATTATCCAGTTTCTACACTGCTGATGGGAATCATAGAATAGTTAGGATTGGAAGGGACCTTTAAAGGTCATCTAGTCCAACCCCCCTGCAAGGACCAGGGAAATCTCCAAACAGATCAGGTTGCTCAGAGCCCCGTCCACCTGGCCTTGAATGTTTCCAGAGATGGGACATCCACCACCTCTCTGGGCAACCTGTTCCAATGTTCTACCACCCTCAGTGTAAAAAATTTCTTCCTTATGTCCAGTCTGAATCTACCTCCCTCTATTTTAAAACCATTACCCATCGTCCTATCACAACAGACCCTACTGAACAGCCTCTCCCCATCTTTCTTATAAGCCCCCATTTAGGTACTGGAAGACTGCTATAAGGTCTCCCTGGAGCCTTGTCTTCTCCAGGCTGAACAGCCCCAACTCTCTCAGCCTGTCCTCATAGGAGAGGTGCTCCAGCCCTCTCATGATCTTCATGGCCCTCCTCTGGGCTTGCTCCAACAGGTCCACGACCTTCTGATGTTGGGGGCTCCAGAACTGGACACAGTACTCCAGGTGGGGTCTCAGGAGAGCAGAGTAGAAGGGGAAAATCACCTCTCTTGACCTGCTGGCCACGCTTCTTTTGATGCAGCCCAGGATGCAGTAGGTTTTCAGGGCTGCAAGCACACATTGCCAGCTCATGTTGAGCTTTTTATCCACCAGTACCTCCAAGTCCCTCTCCTCAGGGCTGCTCTTGTTCCATTCTCTGCTCAGCCTGCATTTGTGCTTTGGATTGCCCTGACCCATGTGCAGGACCTTGCACTTGGACTGGTTGAAATTCATAAGGTTTGGATGGGCCCACCACTACAGCCTGTCAAGGTCCCTCTGGATGGCATCTCTTCCCTCCAGTGTGTCGACCATACCACACAGCTTGGTGTTGTCTGCAAACTTGCTAAGGGTGCACTCAATCTCACTGTCCATGTTGCCAACAAAGATGTTAAACAGGACTGGTCCCAATACCAACCAGTCATCACTGGTTTCCATTTGGACATCGAGCCATTGACCACAACTCTTTGAGTGTGACCATCCAGCCAATTCCTCATCCACTGAGTGGTCCATCTGTCAAATCTGTGTCTCTCCAGTTTAGAGAAAAAGATGTCATGCGGGACAGAGACAAATGCTTTGCACATGTCCAGGTAGATGACATCAGTTGCTTGTCCCTTGTCCACCAATGCTGTAACCCTGTCATAGAAGGCCGTCAAATTGGTCAGGCACAATTTGCCCTTAGTGGAGCCATGTTGGCTGTCACCAGTCACCTCTTTATTTTCCATGTGCCTTAGCATGGTTTCCAGGAGGATCTGCTCCATAACCTTGCCAGGCACAGAGATGATACTGACTGGCCTGTAGTTCCCTGAGTCTTCCTTTTTTTCCTTTTTAAAAATGGGGGTTATGTTACCCCCTTTCTGGTCTGTGGGAACCTCACCAAACTGCCATGACTACTCAAATATGATGGACAGTGGCTTAGCAACTTCATCCGCCAGTTCCCTCAGGACCCGCGGATGCATCTCATTAGGTCCCATGGACTTGTGCACCTTCAGGTTCTTTAGATGGCCTCAAACATGCTGCTCTTCTGCAATGGGCAGTTCTTCATTCTCCCAGTCCCTGCCTTTGCCTTCTGCGACTTGGGTGGCACAGCTAGAGCTCTTGCCAATGAAGATCTAGGCAAAAAAGTCATTGAGTACCTCAGCTTTCTCCATATCTCAGGTAACTAGGTCTCCCTTTTCCTTCCAGAGAGGACCCACATTTTCCCTGGTCTTCATTTTATCCCCGACGTACCTATAGAAGCTTTTGTTATTGCCCTTGATGTCCCTTGTGCTGGAAATAATTTTATTCCTTTTTTTCTTTTTTTTTTTTGGGCAAATGCTAGTATGTTCTGCACAGAGCAGATGCACAAAGGCAATTGCATGCCAGGTATATGTGTATGACTCCAAGTTCCTTACTCATCAGCTGTTCAGACTGGGGATCTGTCTGGAAAGGGCCATCAGGCCTGTCCATTCAGGCTTCCTTACCATGAAAACCATGAAAACTGAATAGAGAGGTGTTAGGTACCAGAGTCTCATCTTGACACAGCACCAAGGTGTGGTCAAAGGCACTCCTGTGTCCCTCCATTTGGATGTAGACAGGTTTTGCTCTTCAATCCTTTATCAAGCACTGCATCCTCAGAGTGCTGCTATCTCAGCAAGTTGCCAATCGACTGATGTTCTCCTGAGACAAATTGCAATCCTGCCCACTTGCCTGGGACTCAACAAGATTCTCCAGGAAAAACAGATCTCAGTTTTCTCCAGTGATATTAAGAGAGCCATTGGCTTTCTGTATCTGGTCTGAAATCTGAGGATGCACTAACCAGGGACAGCAGGACTTTGCATCAGACCGGCTGTGGACTTGTGGGAAAAGTTGAGGCAAAGTAACAGTTCACTAAATTGTCAGTGCCTCCCCTTCCAAAGACGAGCAAAAAGATTAACAACTGTGTTTGTGAAGTGCTTTGAAATCTATAGATTAAATTTATGTGCCTAAAGTCATGTGCAGTGCTAAATACTATTATTGTCTTCCGAAATTAGAAACACCTTCCAAACAATTTCAAACCCTTCTTCTACATAGTCAAATACAGGAAATTAATCTTGGCCACAATTAACTTTCCATCCTCATTTCTCAACCTGCTCCGCCTGCTACTTCATCTGACCTGTTCCTACACTTCACTGATCAAATGTAGTTGCAAGCCTATCCATCATCTTACAGCATAATGAAGTGTAAACATTTTCTGCATCAATCTATCATGTGAGCCATAATTTGGAGTTCAAAAGATTGCATCCAAGACCATTTTAAGCTTTAATCACAACCGTGCTGAATGACAGGCTACTTGCTGCCAGCAAATATGTTTGCCCTTTGCTGCCGGATGCTCTCAATAAGTCCAGAAATTCTATAATTTGAATAAACATTTGGAATTGACCATAATTTAAAAATTAAAAAAAAATAATTAAACAACCAAAGCAACAAACCCAAATCATTTTTTTCCAGAATGACCTTTTTAAATAGCTATTCTTAATGTCTAGATTGCTATTTGAGGTGAGTACAAGGCAAAACAGCATAGTAAAATTATTTCAATGACCTGAAAGCAGATACTGGAAGCAAAGATGCAAGACTAAAGATGATTATGCCAGGGATATTGCCTGTATCCTTCAATTTTGCCTCATATAGTCCATTGTTGTATAAAGACTGTTTTAAAACATCCTGCAAAAAAGCAATCATGTGCCATTTCATGTATACAGCTGAAGTAATCGAGGAGCAATATATCACTGGTTCACTAAAGCCAAAACCTGACATCATTGGTTTTCAATACTGTTGTCAGATAACATTAATAGTAACTGACTCCAGCATCTGGTCCTCAGGAAGGAAAAACAATCTTTCACCACTAGTCCTCAAATCCGCAGTACGTAATACTAAATTCAGAATTGCCAAGTTGTAAAATGCCTTACAAACAGCAATGAGGAATACAGGGAAAGCAAAGAAAGACAAAGAAAAGCACAATTCCAACAGCTCACGAGGAAGAAGGGCAACAATGGCCAAAGTATTCAACAGCGTCAGTTATCACAAAATGAGGTTAATTAGGACTAGATGTTTATCACTATTTTAATAAGCGAATAGAAATACAGGACAAACTTGCAAAAGAAGAGGGTAAACAACATTTAGATAAGTAGAATTATTCAAATTGGTAACACCCAGTGAAACAAACTGAAGAACTTGCAGAGCTTGCTGAAGCTATTTCTGATTCTCTAACAATTATCTTCAAGAGCTTATGGGACATCTCAGAGAAGTGTAGAGTGGCAAATATGGCACATGTTTTTAAAAGGTGGGGAAGAGTCCGAGGAAATAGAACTCAAGGAATGTAACTTTGGTGGTTAGAACAAATTATTAAGCAAACACCACCAAAGCACCTAAAGGTTAATACAGTCATTGAAAACCAACAGTCATGGACTTATCAAGATGAATCATGCCAAACCAATCTATTTTCAGTCTTTGACTAAATAATTGGCCTAGAGGATAACAACAAACATTATTTGCTTTGACTTTCATATGCCTTTTCACACTGCTTTACATGGCATTCCCCTAAGCAAAGATGAGGATAGGTAGGACAAGGTTCAGCTTCAGATTGATGCACAGGAATGTCTTTTGTTTATCCTGTAGATGCCTACATGTAACCTAGCCATCTAAGCTTCTTTTGTAGGGAGAAGATCTAGGGCTCAATGCAGTTGCATACCTAAAGGCATCTAGCAGCTTCTGAGATGCCTCCTGGCTGACCTTCAGTTGCCACTTCAAAGGAGAGTGGACCTCTGTAAGTCCTGTGTCAGATCTGCCAGCCCTGTATGGCTGCCCTGAGGGCATCACTGTACAGTCCAGAAGATAAATTCACCTTACCACTCATTGCCCACCTCAGGATGAGCAGCATAACTCTCCAGCCTTCACTCGCTGTAACAGTAGCTTAGACACCTAGCTCATAGGTGGATGCATACACTGAGGGAAAAACATGCTTAGAGTTTGGTTTTTTTTTTTTCTTGTCGAACTGGCATGTATTTCAAATAATGTTCAGTCGGGATTTACTTTAGATTTGGTCATGTTAAGCAACTTGTAGGACGGAACAAAAACCATTTTTCTGCCATTCACGGATGACAGCAAACTGGGAAGGGATGTAAGTACTTTGGAGGACAGGGATAACATTTTAAACGATTTTGACAACCTGGAGAAGTGATCCGAGGTCTGCAGGGTGTTCAGTAAAAAGAAATGCAAAAAATTCCTTTAGTCATAAGCTGTGAATACAGAAATACACAATTGAGGACTAACGGTAAGTCACCAGTAGAGTGGAAAATAATTCAGCAATTACTGTGATTCACAAGCTAAAAATGTGTATGTGATGGTGCTGCAGAAAAGACAACTCCCGTTCTTGAATTTACTGGCAGGAATGTCATGTGCAGGAGGACACCAGAAGTATTTAACATGCTCTGATCCATAATGATAAGGTCCCCACTAAAGTGTTACTCTATCCAGGGACAAAAAACACACTTTGAAGAAAGATACGACAGGCTGCAGAGAAAGTAGAGGAGAAAAATAAGTGTGACAGGAGATCGGTTGTGCATAAATTCAGGGATTTTGCTGTGCTGATGGTGGGGAAGACTAGGGATAGGGGTGTGGGGTGGGCAGGAACCCACGCCAGTCCCCCAGCTCATCAGAGGTCATAATAAGAAGGAAGGAGATCAAACTTCCTCTGTCTACTAAAGGCAGGACACAAGATAATTGCCCTGATTTGCATCAGTGAGATGTATTTAAATCCTGGAACCTCTTTTATGGGAGATTTTTGGGAACAGGTTTGACAAAAGGAGAAGGTTAATGCTGCTCCAGAAGGATAGAAGGTGGATCCATGGCTTTTCTGTGGTGAGATGCTAGAAATGGCAAAAGTGTCTCGGAAACCATTGCCCACCCCAGCAGCCCCCTACTATGGGAAGGCAGAAAGAAACCTTCCTTGATGGAGGTGGCTGAGAAGCACTTGAAGGAGGCGGCCAAGGGGCAGGCGAGGAGGAGCTCTGGTCTGGTGGCCTTTCTCTGCAGAAGGCAGGCATTTCCCAGAGCCCACTGCAACCCCGCTGTGGCATCAACTTGAGACTTGGGGGAGCTTGTGTTTCCATGGCTGTTGATCGAATGCGATACGTAAACAGTCTGTTCATTTTATCTTTTCTTTTGTGACAAAGGTGGAGTGATGGGAGTTTTATTACAGCACAACCATTTTTTAGTAAGGTAGTTAATGAGCTGTCAGGATTTCTGTAATAAACTTCTCTTTTAGAGTGGTAAGTAATAACTCACTGCAAGATGAAGCCTATTTTTAGTCATTGCTCAGAAATGTGTTTTACCAATTTTGAGAAATAAACCTCATCTTTTTCAAGAGCATCATCTCTCAGTAAAAACAGACTGTGGGACTTTCTTAGACCAACTGGGTGTTTTTTTTGAAGTATGGTTATAATTACTTCTTTTTACTTATAGTGAAAGTATGTGTGCTATAGAGTTGTAAAACTGTGGGGAGAATTGGGCAATTCTGGCTCATCAGTGCTGTTCTTTCTGCCTGGTACCATTTCTCTTTCCTCATGTGTGCTCCTCACAGGAAGACGTCTTAATCCTGCCCACCAGTAACTGGGAGTTCACAGAGCTCTGGCCAGGACATGATGGTGCTTTACAGCAAAGCACTGTTGCTTGGCTGGACATTTTCTGAAGTAAGAAATGACGATTTTGATTTGCCACCCTCAGTCCATTCCTTTCCAATATATATTGCCCACAGCTGTTCTTGAAGGGGCAGGGAGAGAAGATGAAGTTATTTATCAGAAATCACTTGTCTGAAAGCACATTTCCTTTTGCAAACTATGTGCACACAGTTTACAGTCCATGACTTTAATAACTGTTTAAAGTTTTACAGCGTGGATATACTTCAGCCGATTTTCATTCTAAGCTTTCTGCTGCCTTCCCAATTTTCTTGTCTTGTGGCTGGTGAGAGAAATCACGTGCTCTCGTTTCTTGTCCACGAGCTGATCCAGGCTTACAGCCAGGAAAATTCCCTCTCTCAGTTACTGATTATGCTCAGGTGCTTTTTTAGTATTCCAGAAAAGTGTCTGCAAATAGTAAAAGTACATTTTGAGGAAAGCTGCAAGTGCCTTTTTTGGATATTCACACAGATTCCAACAGGGCTTGTAGATTCTACAGGCCTCTTGAAAAACACAGAAAGTTTCCTGCATTAGTGTTGATGAATAAGCAAACACAAAAGGGCCACAAACATCAACAAATCCGCCTTACATCCAGCAGCATATGAGCAGTGCCTCTTCCCGTGGCCCGTCTCCAGCTCCGGCGCTAGCAGACGGATGGTTGCGTTGCCAGCCTTGCCACTTTCCCTCTCAATTCCTGGGGATCCTTTCTCTTATCGCCTGCATTTTACTTATGGTGAATGAAGCTGTATTTCTGCTGACTCTTCCACTTCCCTCCCTCCAGGAGAGTGACTGAGGGGCTGAGGTGTTTTGCTTGTGACCTCTGGTGGTAAAAGGGAGGCTTTACAAACCCAGTACTTGCACTAAAAATGACCATGAAAAAAAGCATGGTCCTTGTTTCCTATCAAGAATCAGGCTGTAACTTAGCTGGAGATGGGTTTTTACCAAGAACCTCATTTGCCTTAAGTACATATCCTGACATGATATTGAGTTGACTGAATGAATGCAGTTACACAAACAGTGTCATTGGCAGAGGCGTGCTGGGGGACGTAAGGAGCTGTACGTATTTATTTTTCAAGTGCTTGCTCTCCAGCAGTGTCCTTGCTCCACAATGCTTTATTTTCCTACATCTCCTGCTCTAAGACAATGTACTAAAAATTACACACTTTTTTTTTTAGCATTAATGACTTTGTTTGTGAAATTCAATTGATTTCTCATTTTGTGAGCATGTTATGATTCTGTTTACACCCATGCAAATCCGTGGGCAGGGCAGAATCTGGCCAGATTTTAGTTTCCTAATCTGCAAAACCACAGTGAAGTGTGTACGTATAAACTGTGCATTAACTAAGTATGTATAAATATTAACTGCGTATTACTGAGGAGGAAGTTGTGGAAAATGGAAATCAAGTAACATACACAAATTTACATAAGAAAGACAGTGCTGGGTACAGGACAAGATATCTGCAGCCTACTCTTGTCTTCAGACAGCTGTCAGCTCAAAGCATCAACCAAACCATTTTCCTCCTTTGTACCAGCCCCAGCTGCTACCCCCGTATCCTGACCCGGCTCTGGAGGTAGGTTGTTGTCCCTGTTGTCCAATGGATTAAGTCTCAAGCTTTACCTGAGGGCACAAAAAGGGAGAGTTTTACCCCTGCTCAAGCTTCCCCCTCCCCATAGGGCAGTTATCCCAGTCCTTGCAGCAAGAAGGTTGCTCCCTGACAGAGAAGGGGATGAGTCGAGGCTCCATCTCCCTTCCAGTCCTCAAGCTGCATGGAAAATTACAGGGCAGGTTTTTTTGCTAGAATCAAACCCTCCTCTCCTAAACTGCAGAGGCATCATTTCCCAGACCCTGAGCAGTGCAGCAAAATCCTTCCCCTGTGAAGTTCGATGTGGGAGGAACGGAACTAATGACATCAAAGGAAGAGGACGAACTGCAGGAGTGTGCATTTCCCTGCAGAGTCCTGCAAAGAAATTGGGTCACTGTGGTGAGTCTGACAGCAGGGCTTCACCCTGCCAAAGCACGTCAGCCTACTTTTAGCCCTGCGTACACGTAAATCCTGCTAGTCTGTCCTTAGTTTTAAGCCCACTGACTTCACTGGGACCTCTTCTTTGCTTAAATCTTGGCATTTCTCCGAGCTGCGTCAGCAAAGATGGCTTTTTTAAGCTCTCAGATTGTGTTAATGAGGGTAGGTGTTTTTGAAGTAGCCTTTTCAAAAGTTACTTTACAAATCTTTATTATCTATGCCCTGAGAAAGGCAACATGGCTTTTAGTGCAATGCCTGCGCAGTGGCAGCCACAGGAAGAGACATTTTTTCTTCTCTGAGAAGTCAGGAAATACACAATTTATTACAAGGCTAAGCAGTTAAATTGCATTTAGGAAGAGTTTCATTATAGATATCAGACAAAGTCCTTTCAATGGATGGATATAAACTCTCCATCACATTTCAGACATTTGCTGGAAGACAATCCAGTTCTGAAGTCACTCCGGTGACTTGTTGTACCATACGTGCCCCAGCTTCAGCACCTTCACACTAGATGCTGTGGACTCAGAGACGGGGAGCTGCAGCTCAGAGTCATGCCACACTAGTACATCCCATCTCATATCACCTCCCACCTGGAAGTGCCTGTCTCTGGCCTTCCAGTGACCACGAACAGAGATGGTGATGAGGACAAGCTGTTTACCAGGTACTTAAGTTCATGAATGCACAAAAGTGCCTGAAGATACATGCATGAAATTAAGGAGAATGGATTCAGACTGAAGAGTCTACAGTGATTGCAGAGAAAGAGAGATCCTGGAGAGCTAAGAAATGAGCTCTACTAAATGTGGAGTGGTGGGGAGGGGTGCTGGAGGATTTGAGGACTTGTCCAAGCACATGCAGGTGGTCTGGGTGAGAGCCAAGGATGGACGCGTAGCTCCAGTGCCCTTGCCCTAGCTGTCTCGAGAGGCGTGAAATGGGTCGCTGTGATCTGACAGTTCTTCCTGGGACTGGTTGTGAGAAAGGAGGATGGAAAAAAGCTATCAGAGGAGCAGAGACATCTAGTCAAGTGCCCATCTTTCCACTGGCCAGCATTTCCAAAGCCAAGATATTAATGGTAGAGGAAGTTCACTGTGTTTGTCTCAGACCTCTGAGATCTCCTAATGTGTCATTACCCTGCCAAGGTTTTGTCCCAGGGTTGACCCATTGACCAGTATCGATCATGACTCTGCAACGAGATGGAAGGCAGGTCCTTCTTCCTCCTGGGCCCATGCCACAGCATGCCACAAAGCGCAGGAGCAAGGTTCGTCATCTCCACTCCACAGATACATTGCACGGTAGCCCGAGTGTGTTGCGACACCAATGGGATACCTTTCCAATGTCCCCTGCAGGACCATGGCCCACAGAGTGAGCATTGACACAGACCCGGTGACTCAGACCATCCATGAACCAAAGCCTCTCCATGACGGGGCATTTCCGAAGGCTGAAATGTCCAAGGTCGGAAGAGAGGAGGCCTGGGAGATCAGAGAAAGAGACCCGGTCAGAGAGAACTCACCCATTCCTGTTCCATCCCAGCACTGGCAGCGTGCAGGCTCTTCCACACAACACCACAGGGTCCGACTGCTGCTGCTGTGCTGCTGCTCCTTCATCGATTGCCCTCGTGCAGGCAGTGAGGAGGAGCAGGCAGGATGGCAGGGCCACTGCAATGGCATCTGCCAAGCTATTCCATCAATGCCATGATGATGGTGTGCCAGGAGAAGGATTTGGTCTCATTTTTACATTTATGGCTAA
Organism: Ardeotis arabs; assembly: GCA_011801015.1. Classification (NCBI taxonomy): domain Eukaryota; kingdom Metazoa; phylum Chordata; class Aves; order Otidiformes; family Otididae; genus Ardeotis; species Ardeotis arabs. The sequence continues at coordinate 95,035 of JAAGAY010144789.1, read as the reverse complement.
CTGAGAGTAGCAGAAAGGGACAAGAAGCCCTGTGGTTGCTCGGATGCCTCCAAAGCATTTTGCAGCTGGAAGGAAGACCCAGAGAAAGAATTTGCATTTTATAATACGAAAATGCATATTTTGTCCTGAAACAAAAGCATTCAGCTTCCTTCTTGAACTTCAGGCATTCAAGATGTTTTGAAGAGTGCAGTTTCAAAAACTCCACCCAAAGATGAACAATAGAATGAAATGAAAGTGCAGGAAATCCTTTGGTATTGCTGAGTTCAGATTCGACACCTGAAAAGTGTGAGGAGAGAAAAAAACTCCCTTTTTTCCATCTTTATGTGCCATATGGGAGGCATATGAAAAAGCTAAAACCTAAAGACCATCAGCAGATGCTAGGTATTCACCAGACAGCAAGAGGAATGGAGCCAATTTTAGCAAGGATCAGCCGATGTCCCTGTTCCAGTCTGAAGGCCATAAGAAGAGACAGAGGCCGGGCAGCAAATTAAATAAGAAAACAAACGAACTGGCCAATATGTGTGCACAGGCCACGCTACAGCCCTCGCAATGCCTCCCCCAAGTCTAACACCATCTCAGCACGGGAAGCACAAAAAAGGGGCACAAAGGAGGGGAGGGCGAAAAGACAAGGACAAAGAAATGAAGGGGAAGAGCAGCATGCGTCTCCCAGCAGAAACCGTCTTTCCTCTTCTCTGTGTGCTTTTCCTATCTTAATGTACAAAGCTTGCGGCCAGTCGATTAGATCACCCTCTCCCCCTTGCCATTTGTATGTCACTTCTCTGCTTATCTCCGATCTTCCCCAGGGCAGGGAGTAAATCTTCATGCACGCAGCCCAGCTGCACTGCAACGCAGAGGTTAAGAAAAATGGGAAAAATTTCTCTCACAGAGAGAAACTAGTGCAAACGGAGGGGTGAGGTTTTTTTTGGTGAACAATGGAAAAAAATAAACGCCAGTGTCTGAACTTGTTACATTTAACTGCATAAACATATTGAAAGTCTGCTGCCCTCTGTGCTCCCATTATTCCCATGCACCTATTTCCCTAACCCCACTTACCCTGTGCAGCTAAGTATGGTGCCCTTTTACTGGAAATAAGCCCTGCCACTGTCAGTGTTGAGAAAGATCACTGTAATGCTTGCTGTAGGGGAAAGAGAGAGGAAAATCAGTGCCTGATGTGCTAGCAGACAGTAAAACTCAAGGGTCATAGGAAGCCACAAATCTGCCAGAGATGATTAATTCAGTGGAGAAGGTGGAAGCCCAAAAGTTTTTCTGTTTCCTTTCTCCTGTCAAATTTCTTTTTACTTGATGCAAGGGACAAGATGGGATTAGGAGAGATGTCTGAAATGAGAGGTCCCAGGGCATGGGAGGCATTGGATACTGGGCTGTTGGAGGGCAGCATGCTACCAATCAGGACCTATTTGAGCATGGGTGACATGTGCCTGCCTGATGTGTCACACCTCTGTCCCATCCTGTGACATGGCATGTTAGGTGATGTTAGATGCAGCCTTTTGGCTGATCAGACTGGAGCCATCTCCAGTAGGAGCCAGGCTGTGGTGCTACCTCCTTATCTCCAAATCTGTGGTTTTACCTCTGTCTTCGGAGCAGCACAGAGACAAGTTGTGTGAGACCTGACTGTGTGAACAAGGGTGGAGAATTATTGCAAATGTAAGTGAAGCTGCAAGAAGCAAATCTTAAGAATCCTACAGTCTGTGGGATTTCTCACTAGCAGCATTTGTTAAGAAAGAGGGAACCTACGCATTTGGAACAAAACAATTTCTTAGTTGCTGATTCCCTTTTGGGAATGGATTAGCCTCCATCACACTGAATGCACCGCCTGTCTGCCTCTCATCTTCCCACCCTGTCTTCCCTCCATTATACAACTTAAAAAATACAGACATCTCCTTTTCACTATCAAGACCCTATATAGCCTTGCCCCTGCAAATACCCTTCTGATCTTCCCTTCCCATCCGCTTACCATGATAAAGCCCCTGGCATCCTTTCATTCTCCATTTCCAATTCTCATTCTGCTGTCATCCCTTTTGCAGCTCTCCATGCATGAAATAACCTCCAGAGAAAGCTTTTTGCATTCTCGTCCTCTCCCATCAGGAAGCTCACTTCTGTCATGGACTTGACAAGTAGTGCAGTAATATGGTAGTAATAATACACTAGATCTTCAAGATGCTCATGATGGACACATATATATATATGAATGCAGGAAAGCTGTCAAGAGGATGTAAGCAAAGGGAGGCAAAACATCCTCCTTCCTCCTTGTCTCTCTTCATCCATTTCCCCCTGGTTTCTGTACTGCCTCTTCATTTTGTCAGTGAACTCTTTTAACCAGGGACTCTATTTCTGCCACTGGAGAGTGCTTAAAATGAAAATAATAATAGACAAAAAGCAAACAAGGAGAAGTTTTAAGATTTGCTCTTGAAACTTACTGCAGAAGTTATTGAGTAACTGGTGAGAAACTGGGATGTGGAGTGAAGGCAAGGCTTGCCTACAGCTGTGGTGTCTCTGGTGGCAGGGAGGGAACAGGGAAACATTCCTTTAGCAGATCTATCTTAAACCATCCACTTCCAGATGAATCTTAAACCCCCTCTCTCGCAGCTTTGGGCCCTCCCCAGAAAAGATCTTCACTGTAACCTCTTCCATTTCTTGTCTATCACAGTGGCTTGCTAGTGAACCCTAGACAAAACTGTTACTTTTATCACCCAGTAAGGTAAAATGCTATATATGCAGCTTTCAGACTTGGTTTTCTTTTAACATCTTTAAGACCTGAAGAGCAAGCTAACTTTTTGTACATCCTTCTTATAATTTTCAGTACCTTTACAAATACATGATTCTACTGAAGCACTGATCTACTAGAAGGCAATTTTCTGCAAACAAGGATCTCAATTAGTGCAAACTCAACAGTGATCCAGATGCCACACAACAAATCCCTTGAAGGGCTGGGAATACGAATCTCAACATTTTTAGGCCCATAAACTATATGTCTATAGCTAACGCAAAATGGAAAAAGAACTGACTCCAGCTTGGAAGCCAAGGGGCAGGGCATGACTCATATCCAACCAGCTAAACTCCATGGCCTCTCCTTCTCCCTTTCAAAAGTCCCCAGTGCAGCCATGCCCAGACTCCTGCTGGGGTGGTCTCTGCATGTCCTAACCTCTGAGCTGCACCCAGGCACTGCGTAGGGGACCGCTCGTTTACTTCACCAAGCCTGTTTAGGGAAAATGCTACTGATAAGCTGCACAGACATATGGAGGAATAGTGCTCAAACTCATGGCCTGGCCCTGGTTAATTTACCAGTGCAAACATGCCCATATTGCATCCATTCCCTAGCAAACACTTTTTCTTGTCCTTATTTTTTCTTGACAAGCTCATGCAGCATTTAGCTGCATGTCAGAAGCAAGAGTCTCAAACCCATGTGCCCTCATTTGTACCCGGGAATCCACCAACCCTACCTCCCTCACCTGTATTTTCCACAGTAGAAAATGTGTGTGCAAGACCATGGTGAGCTCCAGCTGGTCCCTGCTATGGACATGGTAGGCACCAGGTATCACAGGTACACCTCTTTCCTTCCCAGGAGAAAGGCTCACACACAGCCTTTGTGAATCCAAGCTAAGCGCATGTGTACTTGTTAGCACTCAGGAAAGGTATTTAACCTCAAAATTACAGAGGCACAAAGTGCCAAATTCTTTCCATCCCAGCCAAAACTTTGTGTAAGAAATGACACACTAGATCTTCCCTGCATGGATGCCTACAAATACCGACACAGAATTACCTCCTGGGCATGTTTTATATGGTGAAACTCCGTGGCCAGCCGAGTGGAAGAGGTCACACTTGTCAGCCGTAGCAGTTTCTTCTGCTTTGAAGATCAGTGAATTTGTCAGTTTGTAGAGTCAGGAGAAAAGAGGTACCAGAAGCAGCCCAAGCACGACAGTTCACAGTCAGAGATTCAGAAAGGTTGGGATCCAAGGTTTTGATACAATTCATCAGAGGTCACCCCCCAGCTATTAATTTTCCTACCCCGACGCATGCCCAGATTCCTGAAGCTTGTTCTGACCCTGTATGTATAGTTCAGAGTATCAAAATTATTTACAACTTGATTGTCCATTATAAAGTACTGTTGTTCCCATGTTCCCAAAAGCAAAAGCAAAGAACAGTTCTGTATGCCTCACATCTCACAGCTCTTTTGCCCAAGGCAAGTTGGCAGAGAAGTCTCAAGTAGTGAGGGGTTTGGTGGGTTGCTCTGTACAAGTTACGTACCTTAATACAACGAAGCTTCCCCCTGCTTTTTGGTTTCTAGGAAAGGAAGCTCAGGAGTCTGAGCTGGAAGAGCTCCTCAAAGTGCCCCTTGTCCTTGTGACTGAGGAACAGAAAGTAGGACCAGATCATATGCTGCATCTGCTCTGCAGGTTGGATGCAGCTCTTCCTATAATTTCGAGTTCATTCATTTATTACTTGCCATGATAGATTTCTGTAGTTATTTGTTCAGTCATGCGACAGTAACTGAATATAAGCTGGTTATTTTTCTGTTCTGTATGCTATCCAATATGTAAGAAATATCTCTACTTTCATGAAAGCTTAGCAGGCACGAAGCATCGTTTATTAAAGCAGGGAGGAAAATAACATTAGATTGGATGTCGAATGTGTCTGGGAAAAAAAGAGAGAGTTCTCCATTTATAAAAACTGAAGTCCTAAAACTGATATTATTCATTTCATCTGAATAATTAAGCAGTAATGACCATGGCATAGGCTATTTCAGGCAATTAATGATCAGCTCTAGGGGTTGATGGCCTGTGAGGAAGCTAAGGGACATTAACCTCTGCTGGCTATTTATTAGTCATTCAGACATTGCCATGTGCTAACTCTACTGCAAATTCCTCCCATTTAAGAAATATAGATGTTAAAAATTACACTAAAAGCTTCTGCAGTGTAATGACTGTAAGTGAGGCAGACATATCAGCAAAAATAGCAAGCAGCAGGGTCAGTGCTGTGATGGCCCAAAGACCTCTTGAGGATGTCTTGACTTCTGTTTGAGTCCTGGGGCTGTGGCGCTGCTGATGGCCGATGGCAGAAGGGTGAGGAGACACCTCTGCAGGCTTCCAGTTCTCCTGGATTCCAGGGGGTCCTTTCTCTGGGGGCTGCTTTATGCACACCTGCCAGCATGAAGTGTCCTGAGAAGAAACTAGAAGGGGAATGTTGTGTGTTTTCCTTTAATTGTGTGTGAGTTTCAGCCCTTTAGGAAAGAAAGAAGGAAAGAAATAGGAGGGGGATGGAAGATACTTGGGAAATATGTATATGTATACATATATATGTATGAAAGACTGTATCAGATGGCAAAAAAAGCAAAGCATTTGAATATTTTTTGGTAAAGAGTACTCATAAGGGGTATTTATTTAGACCTTTCTTTTAATGAGAACTGGTTAAGAGAAAACACCTGATGTGCCTTTCTCCCAGTCTGCCCAGACTCTTCATTTTGCAGCCTGCTAAACTGTCCCTAGGCTGGTCACACAGCACAGAGATTATGGCCAGAACAAAGATGAAACAGAGCCTCAATATGCCTTTGAATAGTTTTTTCCCCACCACCATTTCAAACTGCAACCCCAGATGTTAGACGGAGACTAACTATGCAATTTTATAGCACAAACAAGCGTAAAAAGCCACAGACCCCCAAATCTGCAATAATCAGTCTAAAGTGGGTAAAGGGATAGATCAGTCGACCATTAGCAGAGAAAAAGGAATCAGAATAGCAACTGGTTTTATTTCAATGATAGAAAATTTACTTTTTTTACTTTTTTATTCTTGTTTGTACCAGGGTAAGGAGGGGAATCAGGGTTTTTTTATAACTAAGTTATATGAGATATTGTCTACCAAGTCACATTTGTTGCTGGTGTAATTTTGCTGCAGATAAAAGCAGTCTAATTCATGTGAGATGTCTCTGTTGCTTATTTCACTGGGACACTTACGAAAACACTCTGGAGAGAATCAAGTGCATGAAAATTGTAGGAAAGTGCACCTAAAGAGCATCTACCACTTCTACGGAAGATTAAATTCTTATATGCTTCAAAGTTTATTCTTTTTTTAATATATTACTATATCCTCAGGCCGAAAGTATAATTGCTTTTTCATTGCAAAAAAGAGAAAAACTAATGTCACCATATCTAGTGTATTGTTGGAGCAGTGGTGACAAATTGCAAACACACCTTTTGCTGTGGCCCGTGTTCTAAAACCACATCCAGATCCCATACCAAATTGGCCTTTTCAGCTGTAAATCTATGGTGTACCGACAGGTTCCTCTGTAGTCCTGCCCATTTTTTGGGCGAGGTGTTAGGTGGTTTCTTGTTTGTTTGTTTTTTCTATTGTAATAAAAACAAAAAAGGGGAATAAAAGTACAAACAGCTTGGCCTGCTCGTGCCATGGCGGGACAAGACTGAGCTTTGCGCTGGAAACACTTGTGCTGCATTTTCTGTTTGCCAGGGATCTGATCTTCTGATCTTGATGTTCAGAGAAGCTGTCCAGATTATCATGTCTTAAAAGTGTCATGTCTAATACATGGGGATTGGGAAGATGAGGGACTAAGGTGACTGGCTGTGCAGTTTCAGAAGAAGAGCTGGAAGGAGGAGGACATGGAAGCTCAGTCTGACCTTACCAACCCTGTGAAAGCAGCTGCCCTGTCTCCCTCTCTGGTTTAATTAAGGCTGGCAAAATATGCTTGCCTCAGCCCAAATCTTCCCTCTCAGTCCTTCCTGCTGTAATGAGTGCAATGAAAACACTCAAGCTATTTTGTTCCTTCATTAAAAAAAAAAAAAGCTTACTTTTAATGGGTAATAATTTTGCAGCTGGTTGAGTTTGCCTGGCAATTAGATTTATCCTCCTTAGAGTTTTTATACTACTCATATTTTCATAGTCTCTAGTTTGATAGCCTAAGTGTTCAGACCAGCTTCTCCTGGCCAAGATAATCACATTGGTCTGTTACCTTTGGGTCTACAGACTAATTCCTGAGAAGAAATCACCTCAGCCTTCATCCTTTCTTTTCTTGTTCATCTTTTTATGGTAAGGTTAAAACACTCAAAATATTGGTATATTTTCCTTATTTATTATTACAAGGAATAAATTAATTTCGGATTAATTTAGAAAAAGATGCAGTAGATGCCTTGTACACAAGGGGGCAGATCTGCTTCTCCTTTCAGCATCAGTAGTCCCCTGTTCTACTTTGTTCCCCAGTAAGATCTGCTTTCAGCCAGGCATCTGGGTCTGGGTGTCACAGAGGATGCATGGCTGTAAGGCAGGGGTTTAGTTTGAATAGACAACACCATCTAGGGACGGTCTAAAGGCCTTTTATGCTGCTATAGCAATACTCATGGGAGTATAAATACACAGATATGCTCCTTTATATTGTTACCACTGTGGTTACTGAACCTAACTTTTTGGTTTGCAGGCCTAAAACACCCAGACTTTCAAGCCTAAAAAGAGGCAGGGTTCACACCTGTCTTTTTCATCCTCTCCTCCATCCTCTTTCCTTGCTTTCCCCTGGTACAATTTTGGAAGCTCAGATACTAGGGTTTCCACCCCTCTCTGTTAGCTGAGTATGAAGATTTCATTTCAAAACTTTTTGATGGGGAGGAAATACCCTTGACCTGAGGGCAGGCTGGGGGCTCTGCAGCTACAGTATGTTGCATGATGTGGAACCGAAACTGCGGTGTGGGTGATTTGCTGTCCCCTCAGCCCCGCTTCCCCAGGACATGCTTGCTTGGTGCTGCAAGCCTGGCTTTGGTTTAAACCTGAATTTAACCTCCCTAGAGGAAAGGACACCTTGTCTGAACCCAGACTGTTTGCTAGCCCCTTCCCAGGCTCACCCTGGGTACAACACGGGGAGCAGACACCCCAGGAGACCCAGGGTGTGGGTCTCATTCACAGAGAAGCTTTCCACCCCATGGAGAAAGCAGGAATTCCCCAAATTCCCCAAGTTAATATATGGCCATGGCTGTGCTTCCCAGGAGAGCTGGCCATACTCCCCAGGGAAGGACTTTTTATTTGGCTAATAAAACACCACTGGCTTTTCTGGTCACTTTGCTGCCAGAGGAGCCAAGGTAATTTCTGTAAAACTCTCCCAAGGGATTTGAGCAACCCAGCAGAAGGGGATGAAGTACAGTCCTTCTCCCATAAAGTCTGGATTTAACTTAAAAAAAAAAAAAAAAAAAAAAAAAAAAAAA